>CAKANM010026309.1:0-20319 GCA_916701525.1 Sebastes reedi | reverse complement strand
TTTTTTTTTTTTTAAAATAGACGTCAGCCAACAAATTGCAACACTGTTTCACCTGAACTCATCTGGAGTGGAGGATGAGATTTTGACACTACAAGCTGACATTCAGCTTAAGTCCAGGGCTCATGGACAGTTCTGAAACTTACTCACAGAGGAAAAGTACCTCAACATGAGGAAATGTGCTACCTCCTTGACTGCATTATTCGGCTCCACTTATTTATGCGAGTCAGCCTTTTCCCACATGAAGATTATTAAGTCCAAATACCGTTCCACCTTGACTGATGATCATTTGGAAGTGTGCTTGAGGCTGGCTATCAGCAGCTACTGTCCGGACTATGCATCCCTGGCTGATTCCATTCAGTGCAAGTCATCAGAGTAAGGTAATGACAAAAAATGTACAGAGTTATATTGTACAATATGGGTTCATGCAGTTATGCAAGGTACACCAACATATATTGTACATATAAAGAATACTCAATATATTTATAAATAAATATATGTTTTGCATTTTTATAGTAGGTAGATCATTTTGACTTGGTCATTTTATAAGTAGCTCGCATGCTGAAAAAGTGTGGGCACTCCTGTACTAGAACATGTTTACATGCTGTCTCTTTAAGACCTCCTCCTGAAAATGTCCAGTCTGCTCTGATTGGCTTGTGAGAAAAACATGGCACACCTTTGCAAAGGTAGTTCTCAAGCCGTATATATATTCTAATGAAGCTGCATGTGACATAGGTAGGGGAGCCAAATCTGATTGGCTTGTTGAATCACATGTTTTCTGATCTAGACAGCCCACAAAAGAACTGACTAGATCGTCTTATTTCACAGTTTGTGAGTTGGTAGACACTCCAGATACCCAGATGGATGTCCCCTTTGCATTCTAATAAAACTCATGAACATAAGTCCTCACCAGGTTTGTGCTCCTCGGCGATGGTGAGGGCGCACGCTCTGCCGAAGACCACCAGGTCCAGCAGAGAGTTAGCGCCCAGCCGGTTAGCCCCGTGGACGCTGGCACACGCCGCCTCACCGCAGGCATACAGCCCAGGAACCACCTTATCCTTTCCGTCAGTATGAGTGATCACCTGACGGAAACAAAAAATTAAAGTGCTGTCAGTTTGTCGGTGAAGTACTTAAAAGAGTGTGAGGAGGAAATGTGTGTGTGATTGTGCACACATTACCTACCTGTCCCTTGTAGTTTGTGGGTACTCCACCCATGTTGTAGTGAACGGTGGGCAGGACGGGGATGGGCTCTTTAGTGACGTCGACTCCGGCGAAGATCATGGCCGTCTCTGAGATGCCAGGCAGCCTCGTGGCCAGCTGCTGGGGGGGCAGGTGGTGAAGCTGCAGGTACACATGGTCCTTCTCTGGACCAACACCCCTGAAGGAGCAAACACAGACCGGTAGAGAAAAGATCTGATTTAACTGTGCGTTGATCATTACATTTTTGCATGCAGAATTACATCACACACACATATATATCTATATATATCTATATATATAGATATATATCTATTTTGTCCATACCTGCCCTCTCTGATCTCTATGGTCATGGAGCGAGACACCACGTCTCTGGAGGCCAGATCTTTGGCGTTGGGTGCGTAGCGCTCCATGAAGCGCTCTCCCTCACTGTTGATGAGGATCCCTCCCTCGCCACGGCAACCCTCTGTGATCAGACAGCCAGCTCCGTAGATCCCTGTCAAGATTCACATGTTAACACCAAAGTGAGTAAACTTAGAGCTTAGTCCTGGGTTTTTTAGAACCACAATAGTGTTTTACATGGGGTACATTATTCCTCTGGGTTACCATGGTAACTTAAACTAGACATAACCCTGCTCTGGAACAAGGTTTTGTTCAAGCTATTGGACCCAAATGTTGATGAGTGAATAACAGTTATATAGTAAACTATTAAACAGCAGTTATCTTTGCAATGAAAATACTTCGTAGGATTCCTACGTATGATTGTAGATTTTAACCCGTCAGTGCAGGTAAACATTGGGACCATAAAGTTCTCAGAGCTTTATTGTTATGACACAATATAGTCTCAATAAAAACTATAATGGTGTGCTTTATCGACCGAACGGTGATAAGTATATTTATTACACAATCATTTTATGCCAGAAGTCCTTCAGAGCACCAGACAGCTGTTACCCTTAAATTGATTTTAGTGCTCAGATTCATTCCATGTATTAGTTAGAAATACAAACATTAGTAGTCAAGTTCTTTCTGATAAAAAAAAAAAAAAACTTTTGACATGCCGACAGCTTTTTTTATACGATCCCTTCAGCCTTGATAAGCTACTGTTTTTATTATTCTATTATGTTCTACAATAAAAAACTAGAATTACGCGGTTGTATTCTTCCGCCAACCAGTTGCAGTTGCATCCACGTCTGTCCGAAATGTCATCCCTACAGCAATTTATCCTGTTAGACATTTGTGTGAACTTGTCATAATCAGCATATTAATTATTGACTTTGACCACCCAAATCTAATCAGGTCATCATGAGTCCAAGTGGACGTTTGTGCCAAATTTGAAGAAATTCCCTCATAGCGTTCCTGAGGTATGGCGTTCACGAGAAACAGACAAACGGACTCTGCACTGGCTTCAAATTCAATTACACATCCATTTTAAGATACTGGTTCTAACCTTTAGAGCCTTGCATGGTCAAACACCCCGGTATATTACTGACCACCTTTACACACCAAATCGGGCTCTTAGGTCTTCTGACCAAAAATTACTGTCAGTCCTCAAAACCCACTATAAAACCCGAGGTGACCGTGCCTTTCAAGCTTTCGCACCCAATTTATTGAACGCTGTCCCCCTATCGCTGTGATCCCTAGACTCTTTACCGCTGCGATCCCTAGACTCTCTACCGCTGCGATCCCTAGACTCTCTACCGCTGCGATCCCTAGACTCTCTACTGTTTTTATTCTGTCAGCCTTTCGTTAATCTGTCTGAATAACTGCTCCATTTTACTTATTGCTTTTCTTGATTGCATTCCGAACTTGTTACTTGTTTATGTGTCTCTGTCCTCATTTGTTTGTTTTGGTCTGATTTTAGCTGGTCAGCCCTGCGCTATCTTCGCTACTCTTAATTTTGACTTGAGGTATTATTTTTATTAATGTAAAGCACTTTGTATCTGTGAAAGGTGCTATACAAATAAACTTTACTTACTTATACTTGAAAACATAACGCCTCCGGCCACGGCTGGCGTGGAGCCATTAAAAACATTTTGATATTATAGTTTTATGCTCTCGTTAGACTAGTCATTGGTCAGTGTCAGTCTTATCAGCTGGCTAATGAGAAAGTCTATCATTACTTTGATGGTACACTCCAGTCTTCACAGTCAAAGGCTTTTACCGAAAATATTTTACTTATATAAAAAGGTATTCTGCATTTATGTTGAACAACTTTCAAAGTTGGTGCATCACATAAAAGGGGAGAAAATCTGTAGTGGCTCAGTTTTTACTGACCTCCCACGGGTCACATCACTGGGCGACTTCACACATAACTGAAGAGTCTGGTGTCAAATGTCCAGCAGGACAAAAATAAAGAGGACCACTAGTCTTAATGTAACAGGGGTCTAATATTGGAGCTCAATGTAAACAGTCAGGACTGAACAGACTTAAGGATCAGCCCAGGATTAGGGAGCTGATATACATGTATGCCAGACTGACTCGTTAACTTGAAAGTCCTCTGAGTGTAAATGAACCAGACGCGTTACTGTCCATTATAGTAAATGGGACGAAAGGAAGTGAATTAATAGTTCTAAAATAATCTATTTTCAATATATCTCCTGGGCACTTGACCAGCAGGTTGTGTCAGCAGTACACCAGAGATAATTATTAGTGCTTACATCTCTCACTATCTCTTAACAGAAAATGTCAATAACCACCACACAATGAAACACAGTTGACACTATTTAAACATCCTTATCACACCTTTACAGCTAGACAATAAAATAACGGACTTTGAACGGTCATTGATGGAATAAATTCCTCGTTTAAATTGCTATAATCTAGACGTGCCTTTAAAGTACGCATGAAGCCGCTGTGGAGCGGTCAAGGGATTCCCTTTCAAAATAAGATTCTGCTTTCATGCTTTAGTAGAAGAATTATTTTATGACTTTGGTTTTAATAAGTTAATAAGTATATTTTTCTCACCAGTGGGATGGAACTGTACAAATTCCAAATCCTGGCAGGGCAGGCCAGCTCTGGTCACCATTGCATTTCCATCTCCAGTGCTAGTGTGGGCAGATGTGCAACTGAAATAGGTTCTTCCATAACCCCTGGAAGGAAAGATACAACTCATTAATAAACTTTGATGCTTTGTCTCAAACTATGGCTGTAAACTAGAGTTATATAAATGAAGAAAAAAGGGTCCACTTTTTCTGTTTTTCGCAAACAGTGAGTGTGATACCTACCCAGTAGCAATGACAGTGTTCTGGGCTCTGAAGCGGTGAATAGATCCGTCCTCCATGCAGAGAGCGATCACTCCTTTACACTCTCCGTTTTCCATCAGCAGGTCCAGGGCAAAGTACTCCACAAAGTAACTGGTGTCGTAACGAAGCGACTGAACAGAAGAACAGATGCATGAAATGTGGTTAAATGGTACTTTATGTATGTCAAGAACTGAGTAGAAGAAAAGATGGAGAACAAGTACTATGTGGACTTACCCGTCCATAAAGTGTGTGCAGTAGCGAGTGTCCTGTCCTGTCTGCTACGCAGCAGCAGCGGTGGGCCTGGCCTCCTTTTCCGTACTTGAGACTCTGACCTCCAAAGGCCCTCTGGTAGATCTTCCCATCTTCAGTGCGGCTGAACGGCATGCCGAAGTTCTCCAGCTGGGAAAAGAGACACAGCGACATGACGTTGAGATTTGCGGCGTTGTCGTATATTTTTGTGGAAACAGCCGTTGTGATGGTGTGAAGCAAGAATTAAAATTTGTTCATTCAAAAAAAAGAAGTAACATTGAATAAGACCCAATTGCCCGACAAATCTCACAGACAAAATTAAAAAAGAATTAAAACTAACTACTTAAATCTAAACCACAGAAACAAGGATATATCCATATCTTATGTAACATATTCTGGACTGAGAAGTACTTATACAGGATGTAAAAAAATATTTTCCCTAAATTGTATGCTGTATATTCTAATTGAATGACTTATATTCTCTGGATTTCCTTCTTTGGTGCCAAAAAGACAGCAACTAACATAACCACCGATGTGAAGAAGGAAGGTTAAAAACGCTTCAGCCGCCTCACAAGGAATAGTAGTCCTGTCCGGTACTCAGAGAGTAGGGCAATCTTGTAACAGGAGACTTCAGAGAGCAGGTCCAAAGCACACTGGAGCACACGGATTTAAGGCAGTAAACTTTATTAAAGACTAACGTTTCGACGCCAACTGCATATTCATTAGAGCGGTGGAGTTGGACTCTGATGAAGACGCAGTTGGCGGTTGAAACGTTAGTGTCCTTAAATCCGTGTGCTCCAGTGTGCTTTGGACCTGCTCTCTGAAGTCTCTCCTGTTATAACCATCGATGTGCCTGCTGAGACCTTACCTCCACTACGGCTGCAGGAGCCTGCTCCGTCATGTAGTGAATAGCGTCCTGGTCTCCCAGCCAATCAGATCCCTTCACTGTGTCGTAGAAATGCCACCTCCAGTCATCCTCCTCCATGTTCCCCAGCGCTGCATTGATCCCACCCTGTGAACCAGGTTAATATGCAAAAATACAATATATTTAATATATTTATAAGAAGCTTTACATTTACATAACTAATCTGTATTGTTAAATCCCAGTCTAATAAATGCAGTCTGAGTTGAGCCTGATGAAACATACAGTACATGCATGTGTTGTTATACCTGTGCAGCGACGGTGTGAGACCTGGTGGGGAAGAGCTTGGTGACGCAGGCAGTGTTGAAGCCAGCCTCAGACAGGCCAAAAGCCGCCCTGAGTCCTGCTCCTCCAGCTCCTACTACCACCGCATCGAACTCATGATCCACCACGGGGTACTGAGTAGAAATCTGAGAACAAAGAGGGAGAGAGGTTACTGTCAATTATTGTATGTATGTATGTATGTATATATATATATATATATATATATATAAATAATTAAAAGGTAGTAACTTTGATATTGACACCTGATGCTCCAGTGAACAATAAGAGTATGCACAGACTCACATTTCTGTACCTTATCATGCATCCACACTAAAACCCTATTAAATGCTAATCTACATAAAAGAGCAAATGTGACTCACATCATCTGATATTTTGGCACTTGTTTTCTTGCCATAGATGGAGAAGTGAAAGTTCCTGGATCCCTGAACTGCAGCAGCAGGGACCTGACAGATAAGAAAAGAAAAAAACAATTGATATCAGTGGAGAAATCAAACAAAAAGCAGCAGCACGAACCACAAGAATGGCTGCTTGTCTACAGAAAACATACTCTTCTTCTAAGCCTGTACTGCTATTAAGGCAGTAGAAGGAGGGTTTAAATGTATAATCCTAATTTAGTGTAACGTTACAGTTGCCTTTGAAGAGATTAGCATTGTATGCTTTAACATTTGGCTAGTTAACAGTAGCTAACATTAGCTAACAGTAGCTAACAGGTTTCCACAAGGGCACCTGAAGTAACTCTAATAAACACGTTGGAATCCCTCTATTATGTTGACAGATTACTGAGCATATTATCCTCTATACATAATATGTTATAAGTTATATAGTTATACGTTATATAGCCTTCTGCTGGACTCACATGCTAGCTGTTCTTGGTGTCACATTGAACCACCCTCAGCTACATAACACAGCTACATAACTCACAGGTTACGCAAGTCAGTTACGAAAGCTGAAAGTGCAGCAACATTCCTCCTTTTAGCGTAAACAAACAGACAATTAACACACACAAATCTTTCATATACAGATATGTGACAGAGTTAGTATCCAACTGTTCCTACTCACTGCTTTAGTTGTAGATAAAACCCTGTTGGAGAGGAGTCTGGAGGCAGCACGAACACTCGCCATGTTGTCAGCTGAAGGAGCGGCTCTGATTTCGAGCCACGGTGGAGGAGCAGATATCCTTAACAATGGACCAAACCACTCTCTGAAAATGGGGGTGTCACTTATGTTACACCTTATTGTTATCCTTTAAAACCTTTATTATCGCTATTAAACTGTAAAAACAGTATTTTTATTGCTACAATGTATCCAGATAAACACACAGACATATTTATTTTAACACCTAATGGGATCGTTATACAAGTGATTCCCACGAAATCCCCCCCGGTCGGTCTAGATGGACTGCTGCAGCGTCTGGTTGTGTAAGCAGACAGGTTGTGCAGGAACTAATGTACAAGTGACCTAGACTGTTCATTCAAGGTGAGACACAGCACCAGATATCTAACACACCGACTGTAGTCGGACTTAAAACAACTATTAAATCCAGTGTTGTGTTTGTATGAAATACTCTAGCGAGCATGAGCCAGCAGGCTAAACGTTAGCTAGCATGTTAGCTCCTAGCTAGCCTTGTTTGTGGTCAGCTGGGATGATGAACTTCACAGACTGTTGTTGTTGTTGTTGTTGTTGCAGTGGTTTCATACATTGATAACAAACTTTCACATCTAGTGCTTAGTTGCTACACCATTTCACCAATGCCACACATTTGTAAATATCTTCTTAGTGAATTTAAAGCTATCTCCTTCTAGTAAGCTACAAATTCAATGGATCCTTCATTGTGTATTGAAACATGATCAGTGTGTGCTCATGTTTAGAGCTAAACCACCTCAGCTGTGCTGCTGCTAACTGAGCTACTGACACCTAGAAATAAAGACCACGAAGACTGCATCAATACTGCTGATAGAGCTAATGACAACTAGAAATAAAGACCATCATGACTGCATCAATGCTGCAGGAGCAGTGGGATTGAAAAGACTTGAGGAGCACCCTCAATGTAAACATTTGTTATAATGTGAATTCAAATGAGTTTATTATTACTGATGTTTTTGTCTTTCCTGTGTGTGTGTGTGTGTGTGTGTGTGTGTGTGTGTGACAGCAGCCTCCATGAACAACTTGAATGACCCCCCCAGATGGAACATCCAACCAGACCCCAGAGGAAGGGGGGCGGGGGCCGGTGATGGCAACCAATGGAACTACGCCCTGCTGGTCCCCATGCTGGGACTGGCTGCATTTCGTAAGTTACACAAAAAGAAATGTGTCTAGGAGTGTGTCTGTGGGTGAGGTAACAGGAGGATAGGAGAACAACATTTGAGCTATTGATGGTATAGTTAATGAATGTCCTCATGCAAAGCTTTGAGTTTCAGTGAGATCCACACTTTACCTGTACTGGTGTCCAAGCTCAGCTTTACCAACTGAAGATTGTACTGAATGCTGAAAAAAACCAAACTTATGGTCTTTTCTATCTCTAGAAAGATGGAGTTGAATCAGAGTATTGTTACTACTCTCCACATACAAATACTTGTGATTTTTAATTGATGACCACCTCTCTTTTAAACCTCATATACAGAGTCTGGTGAAAAAGTAGAAATTGAAGTTAGGTTTTTATTTTAGAAACAAGTCTTGTTTTTCTCTTGATGTCAGACAGAAACTGGTTGAAGCAACGTTCTTGCCTGTTCTTGACTACGGTGATCTGCTTTACATGAATGCATCAGTCTATTGTCTCCATATGTTGGATACTGTATATCATGGTGCTTTAATGTTTGTTACAAACTGTAGAGCCCTCACTCATCACTGTGTATTGTACTCCAAAGTCAATTGGCCTGCTCTGTCAATACGTCGGCTTAGCCATTGGTATGTTTATAATCTATTTTATGTTTTCTGCACCATTTGCATGGAATAGCCTGCAAAATGAACTTAATCTCCAGCACCTAGTCACTCTAAATGAATTTAAAGGCATGGTTAAATCTATAGAAACCGACTCTATCCATGATTGTACTTGTTTTGATTAAAATAGGATTATATGGCTTCCCTGCACTTTTACGGTATGGCACCTTTGAGCTGATCTATTGTTTTTTAATGTGTGTGTATGAAATTGTTTGTACTGCTGCCATTCTTGGCCAGGTCGCTCTTGAAAAAGAGATTTTAATCTCAATGGGTCTAAACCTGGTGAAATAAAGGTTAATGAAAATAAAAGTGGCCATTTGTGGGGAAAAAAATCAACCTTAATTTAAAGGGCTAACGCACCGTGGGTATGTGGATTACAAACGAACCGCATCAGTTTCCGCATCAAAGTTCGAATGACACTTCTCATAGTGGCCCAAACGAATCACACCAACTGGGCAAACAGATCTGAGTTTGTTTTAACCGAATCAAACAGGTTAGGTGTGACTTAGATTGTTGCATTATCTCTTAAATTATCTCAAAAAATGTCTCAACTCCCACCGTGCCTCCAGGTTGGATCTGGACCAGGGAATCTCAGAGGGAGATCCAGAATGTCAAAGACCAATATGACAAGGACGTGTCCACAATAAAAAGCGAGATGGAGGCACGGTACCGGGAGACACTGACAGAGAGGCGCAGGGCGGCGGCTAGACTAGAGCTGGAGCTGGAGAAGGAGAGGCAGAGGGTCAAAGGTTACAAGCAGGCCCTGGTCTCACAGAGCCAGCAGCTGATGGGAGAACGGAAACAGTTACATCAGGTAAAATCTTGTCTCCATTTCTGCTATTGTGCATGTTTCGCTTCAAGCCTGTAGCCTCTCCTGCTTAAATCGAAACACTGACTTCTCCCTTAAAAGGAGCGCGAGGCCTTGGAGGAAGAGAAGCAAAGGCTGGTAAAGTCCGGCGCTGCAGGGGCGGTGCTGCATGACGCCCTGGAACGAGAGAACAACTGGTACCGGCGAGCCACCGCCACCCTGAAGGAACTAGAAGGTCAGCTCTTGGAGCGGCAGAATGCCTTCTGTTCCCTCATCCAACCTCGAGAACAGCGGCTGGAGATGGAGAAGAACATGCTGCTTAAGGTCGTCAAAGACCCCGTCGGGGCGGAACTGGATCTAGAGTTGGACCTGAAGGATATTTTTAAGAGAGATAAGCACTGTGCGGACCTGCTAAACATGGACAAGAGAAAGAATGGAAGCCTCATGTGGGTGTACCTCAAGTACTGGCAGCTGCAGGTCACCGTCCAGAAACACAAGAGAGCTGAAGAAGCCATATTTGGAGGGAAAATCCAGTCTCAAACAAAGTGACAAACACAAGCTGCTGTTTGTCATTTGACTCTGAAGAATGTTGAAAGTATGTGGATCAGAAATGGAAAATGCATGCATTTTTTTTTTTTATTATCTTTACTTGATAATGATTTTATGGAAACACAATAGTTAACCCCAATAACAAGATCATGTTTATCCCTTGAAGCTCAGAGTTTTGAAAAAGAAGGGATGTTTTGTCAGGTTTTGAGCATGCTGGACGATTACTTATTAACTTCAGAAGCCCCAGCTAAGACTAATTAGCTTTAAATTAACTGTGTGAAAAGGTAGAATGATAAAATGCTCATTCAGGTGATATCCATATTGGATGCACAACTGATGTTAAATACATAGAGATGTATTTTTTTTCCAATTAGCCCTTTGGAAAAGTCTGTCAGAATATTTGTGTCAATTTAACTCACATTCTCTGAGTGCCATGAATTACTGCTAGCTACATATATTGTAGGTCTGGAAACGTTTGTTCCTCCACCTTGGGTATGAATTTCCCATAAACTGTTCCCAATATGATGTGATAATTACACATCTCTTTGTTGCTGCAAGTGTCTTCAGGAGAGAAAATAATCACAAGATAAACTACTGTGTTGAACAAAACAGCCAGGAAACATTAACACATTGACAAGAATTATTTTTTGAACGTTATTTTGATGGAAAAGTCCTCGAAGTCTTTCTGTGGAGAGTGTTGACAACACACATTAATATGTTGATGGACTATTGGAGATATTTATCATATCTGTGGGACTATATTTGTTTTTACTTGGGGTTTCCTCCCATGTATGACATCTCTCTTTACACCATTTCTGATACATGGCCCAAAGCCAGTAGAATAGTGTGTCTTCAAATGCAGGTTTTAGGGAGACGGGACACTGAAGGTGCATGTGAGTCTAAATAAGGGAATAGAGCACAAAGTAGTTCTCAGTACTGCAACACCTCACCACAATACTGCAACAATAATAGTCAAATAGCACCCTTTTACATCACACTTCACCCCCGTAATGAAAGGATGAACTAAAGCTGTAGCATTTCTGTAAAGTTGCCAAGTCTCTCTATGCTGTTATGCTTTTTGTTTTGGACCATAACTTGGTGATTAAGTGCTGGATATGATGCCATGAATTCAAATGTACCCACTCTAACCACTCTGTGAAATCCTCCTAATAAATTCCTGGTTTAAAAACTTAATTTCTTGTTCTTGTTTGCTCCTAAGAATCTCAAAAAGTACTACTACATTTACCATATATAATATCAGCTCACTGTTGGTCCCTTTACGATGCTGTTGTCTTACCACAAGGGGTTGCTGCCGCTCTGTTTGTATCCTGAAGAATGATCATTTAATATGAAAGCTTAGTGGAAGCTCATAATGCATTTACAGTATGCAACAGGAATACATGGAAACAACTGGTCAACATCACTCATCTCATCTATAGTCCTAACCTTATCATAGTGCATGTATGTCAAGTTTTTTGTTGTATTTTTTCTAACAGGACAGTTAGTTTTATTACAGTAACTTCCATGTAAAACAGTTGGTAAAATGAGGTTCCAGACACTGTTTCATGAAGCTTTGTTAGTCATGGAAATCACAGACAATGACAAACATAGTCTACAAACATTGTTTGTTTCTACAATACAGTATCTCATTACTTTTTTTTTGCAAAGTATAGCACATGATCTTTGAATTCAGCATTATTACACCTTTTTAAAGATAATAATTTGGTAATTGAATTTGGAGAAAATCCAGAGAATCTCTCTTAAAATAAGCTAACACTGCTCAGAAGAACAATTCAAGAGCTTTTTTCCATCTAGGTCTTTTGTTTGTCTGATACTAAAAACACCCAGTTACTTAGATATTTTTACTTTCATTAAAACACTCCTGTCAATCTTTCAAATGTCACAGTTAAGATAGTTACACAATATACAATTTAGAAGTCAAATTGAATCTACTAATACCAGCGTGTAAATTACAATAACAGAGGCTATATTATATTTTCTGATCTTATAAATGTCTTCCACCTCCTTGTGTCACTCCCTCCTCTGCACCCGCTGAGAGGTGTCCCTCGGTGAGGACATCAGGCTCGAGGCTCTGAAGTTCACCCTCACTGGCTTGCTGATGTCCTGAGTTACAGCAGTCACTTCCTGTTTATCCTCCTTCCCCAGTGTGACTGGTTTTTGTTCTGTTTGCTCATGATCCCTGCTGGTGTTGAAGAAGGGTTGCTGGTGCTCTGTCATGCCTCTGCTGTTGCTGCCCAGCCTCAGCGTCTGGCTGGGGCTCCTCTCCACCATGAAGTGGGTCACCTGTTGCTGCTTGTAACTCTCTCTGCGAACGCTGTCTGTCTCTGACAGAGTCAGCCTGGAACACATTATACACACCAGATAAATTAGTTTTAATCCACCTCTCTGCGATACGTTAAAGTAGAGTGGCACCGTGGACATATCTCTTTCACATTCTTTCATAGACTTAAGGGTAAATTCAGTTGACACTTTGAAGCTGGTCACATTTTTGACCACACCACATCACATATTACAGGTTTTTTTCATTTAGCAGTAAAAGGCAACATACCTGCAGTGACATCACTGATCAGGATGAGGTCATGAACTCGCCTGAAAGTTTCAACCCAAACAAGGCAGTGTAGCAGCAGATTTCAGCCCTACTGTATACATACATCACGGAGGATTTTACCCTCTAAGTCAGGGGTCAGCAACCTTTACTATCAAAAGAGCCATTTTAGGCAAAAAGAAATCTGTCTGGAGCCGCAAAACATTTGAGCATTGTGATGAAGGTAACACAGTTTATAGTCTAAGTATATAGTATATAAGTCTAATGCAGTGACATTGCCAGAATAAAGTCGTAATATTACGAGAAAAAGTCATAACTTAATGAGAAAAAAAGTTGTAATATTATGAGAATAAAGTCATAACTTAATGAGGAAAAAAGTCGTCAAATTACGAGAATAAAGTCATAACTTTACGAGAAAAAAAGTTGTAATATTACGAAAATAAAGTCAAAACTTTACGAGAAAAAAAGTCGGAATATTACGAGAATAAAGTCATAACTTTACGCGAAAAAAAGAAAATAACACGTAAAATTACTACTTTATAATATTATGACTTTATTCTCATAATACTACAACTTCTTTTCTTGTAAACCTATGACTTTATTCTCGTAATATTATAACTTTATTCCTGAAATCTCAGATTAATTTTTTTTCCTCAATGTGGCCCTAATACACCGTCGTACCATAGACCTACAACAATAATAAATAAAAGTGAGAATGTAAACAAAGAACAGTTATTCATTTCCATTTTTAAAAATCCACAGTGCCGCATGTGGCTCCGAAGCCGCAGGTTGCTGACCCCTGTGCTAAGTCAAAATACAGCATGTCCATGTCATGTGTTAACAGTAAAACATAATGAGTACATGGGTTGCTCCGTTGCCCTTGACCCTCTGCTGCATGTCACAACATATTGAGCACTACACCATATAAATCCATAAATACCTAAAGAGGACCTATTATGCTTATTTCCAGGTGCTTTCTTGTATTTTGGGTTTCTACTATTGAACATGTTTATCTGCTTTAATGTTAAAAAAAACGCTTAATTTTTCTCACATCGGCTGTGCTGCTGGCCCACTCTGTTGTGATTGGTCAATCGAACCAAACTCTTCAGACTCCCACCAGCTCCGCTCTAAGTAGCTTTGATTGAGGGCGTGCCAGACTAGCTGCTAGGCAGTTATTATGCAAATGTATTACTTGGTGACATCACTATATTACGGAAGAAAAGGCAGGACTTCAAGCAAGGCGTTTCAGGCAGTTCAGGAGCAGTGTTTCACTAGGGGAGAGTAAATCCCTTTGGGGTGGGCTTTGGCCTTAACTTTTCAGACCTTTTACATGCACAAAAAGCTATATAACACACTAAAGGAAAGGGAAAAAGGCACAAATCATAATAGGTCCTCTTTAACAAATTTCACTTTAACATAATAGAGAAAATATAGCAGAAAACACAACATGTGTTGCAGTGATTCATACGAAACTTAAAGCTGAATTTCAAGCGGGAACAACCTACTTGTATTGTGGTCTGGTTTCAAGGACCAGGCTCAGCCAGCAAGCTTGGTAGCTCTCCTTCTTCCACTGGTTTTCCTCCTGAAGATCACAGTAGGAGTTCACCAGGTAGCTGCCTCCTCTGCTCACACAGTGCATGGTGGGATTGTCTGTAGCTATTATGTAAAGAAGCGAGCGCGTGCCAAGACAAACGTCCTCTGTCTTTCACTCCTGTCTGACTTGCATAAAACTCAAGGGAGACGAATACGACAAACGATCAAATCATGTGTCATCATCAACTTGTGTACCATGTAGTCTGAGATGTGAGTGTGTTTGGCAATGTCTTAAATATCAAGCCTTGTTTCTATTTTTACTCCTCTGCATCACTTTGTAGTGTGAATATCATCACTCGAGGCATCCTGAAGGTTGGTTTTCATTTGAAAACGAGTGTTGGCTCTTTCCGTGACATGAGTAACCCAGATGAACCCAGATAAAAAAACAACCCATTAATTTCATTTACTGAACTGTGTTGTATCAGGTACCTGTAGAGAAAAAGTGTACCTTTGGCTTCTTTGTATTATGGTAGAATGAAAATGACTCATCAACTTGACTGACCGGGACATGGATTCAGGGTTCATCCCATCAGGTCAAAGAAAATATCCTCCAACTCCTCGGATGTCTCTCACATAGACCACATGTCGTGTGAAGGAAACAGCTGAGGGGCAATCAGATCACTGACTGACAGTCATAATCCAACTCATTAATCCACAGCTACGTCAGTTCTTTGAGCAAAGTCATGTTACAGACTGCAAAATACATGTGTGTTGGGACTGACTGAGTTTTAGAAAAGTTCTCTGACACCATCGACACGGTGCATTTGATTTGTGAATGGTTTACTATCACCTGTATATCGTTATTCCATACTCTCTGTGAATGTGGAATAATGAGATATATTAATGGACAGTGAGAGTTCAGACTTCAAAAGATGTGCTTCCAGTATCTATAGTAGTATAGTATAAGTAAAAGACCTTGCTGGACTTCAGTATGTGTAACATTACAAAGTAATTTGATTCCATACTACATTTATGACCATTTTAATTACTTTTCTTTTTTAGTTCACAGCATTGAAAGTTGAGAATATCTAATATACAGACAGACTATCACTTTAAACCCTGATTACTGGTGCTCTCATGAGGACGTTGGCAACCCCAGTTTCATCACAGTGTGAGGGTGAAACTGAATCAGAGGCAGTGGAAAGTATGCTGGACTCATCCCAGCAGAAACAGTCTGTTCCTGCAACACAAGAGCCAGTATTACATTTGATGCTGAATCCTGACTAATAGACGTTGCTGTGGCAACACGAATGTACATTCATAAATAAAAACAGGCATCTCTTAAAGTTTAGAAGTGGCAATTGGTTTTCCATCATGAGGTCACAAGTCATTTAAGCTAGAATGATAATATTTGATATGAATGATATTATTTAAAGGTACAGTGTGTAGGATTTGGCAGCATTTAGTGGTGTGGTTGCAACCAACTGAGTATCCATCCGCTCACTCCTCCCTTTCAAAGACTGCGGTAACGTGAGCCGCCGAATACAAAACCGTGGTAACGCCGTTCGCCTCGCTCAGAGGCTATCCATACCATAATAACACTACTTTAGGAGCAACAGAAGTCAGACAAAGGCTGGCGGTACCACGGTTTAGCACTCTGCGACTCACGTTACACTTTTTAGTAATACTTTATTGAGTTTGCACATGAAATAAAAAAAGGGAATTCTAAAGGAGGAGAAAACAAGGGCAGCGCCCACAACATACAGAAACCTACAATTTTATCAAATGCTAAGGTGTGCATCTCTTTTGTCTGATGTCCAGTGTTCTTTGTCCCTCTCAGCTCACGTTACCACAGCGTGTCGGAGAACTACGGCGGCCTTCAGGTCATGTAAAAACGCTCACTAGAGCCAGTGTTTTTGGTCTGAGCAACATGGCGGACTCCGTGAAGAGGACCCGCTCCCTACGTAGGCCTAGATATGAAGGACTCATTCTAAACTAACAAAAACACAATGATTCTTATTTTCAGGTGATTATACACCAATGAAAACCTAGTTATGTATACTATATTTAATTTCTGCTAATAGATCCCACTGAATGTTACGCACTGTTCCTTTAATATGAGCAGAAATGTTACTGTGACACTAGTATTCATATACAGTATATATAGTCACAATTTGTTGTTTATCAATCGCACTGATTTTACATTAAATGTTTGAAATCTTAAGACATCAGATTCCCTGTGGTTCTCCATATTTGACTCAGACGAAACCACATTTGTATCACGAATAAACAGCTTGTGCTTATTTTCCATTGAATTTTCATCCATTTTAAGGTTGGAACTAGACCACACAAATCAGGTTTAATCAGAGGGTGGTCAAATATGTAGTCTTAATAAAAGGTTATAAAGGATGTTAACATTCTTAATCCCACTTTATTATGCCAACAACATTGGGGCACAGTTCATAAAAACTATTTGTTCCTTACTGTAACATGAAGAGGAAGCTGTCATTCCTCTTCAACCAATAAAAGAATGATTTAAATAATGCAATCATTGCCCTGTACATTGCACAATCTCATTTATTAAAATGTGAATAAAGTAGATACATAATGTTCTTTTTTCAAATAATGAATTTATTGTCAAACAATCAAATATACAGTAAATTTATCTCAGTCGAAAACATGACAAACAGCTGAAACAAAAACAAAAACATGATGTCTGATACCAAAAAACTCCAATGACTTTGTGGCTGTGAGCCCTAAACCCACACATCAATGAAATAGTACAGTATGTTCACAGAGATAAATGTATGTCTGATGTGCCAGTATTCATCAAATCTCCAGGTATCAGTGCTGATCAAACAATCGCTTTGTAGAAAAACTAAATTGATGCATCAGCCTCCTTCGTTTGCTGAATAACAGACTGGACAAAATATGCTGTTTACTACATCATATAAAGAATCAGTGCGTATGTGTCACGCACAGCATTAATATCTCAGCATCACAGGCTGAACCAGGCAGGCCTCTTCCGGCCCCTCTCCACAATCCTCTTGTCCACGACCAGCTGACTCGGCGTTTCGCCCTCATACAGGACGACAGTCTCCACGGTCGGGGCCTTCAGCGGGCCGCCTTCCATCGCTTTTATCTGTTGACGAATCAGAGCCGTCTCTTTGCACACCTTAGCGTAACAGAAGCCACACATGATGTGTTTCTGCTTCAGGTGGCCACACTCGGGACACGGCTCGATGTTGTTCTGAGAGAGAGAGAGACAGACAGAGAGACTGTGAGTCAAACAATGTAATGGAAGACTGTTTCTACATTACTTCTCACATATCTTTGGCATTTTCTGTACTACAATTTATTATTACTTATTGGCCAACGTTTAAACCAATGCTGATATATTTGTGATCAGCTAATATCAACTGGTAATATCGGCATGTCTCTACTGGAGATGTTAACATTTACACATCTTGGTTCTGTTTCAAGATGTTTTGCGGTTAATGAAAATTACTAAGGTCAGATATTGATTTAAAATGATGTCATCAGACCTGTACACCGAAAGAAATCATCACATATACAATTCTTGAACAACTTCAGTACAAAGTATCTCTCAATTAATCTGTTCACAACAGTGTGCAGACTATTGTGACTGATTAGAGGTATACGGATACCATTTTTCTGAGCTGATCTGAGTACTAAGTACTCATTAAATGGTCCTTCCTTCTATTGAATTAAATAAGGTTAAGTTTGTTATCTTCTTTGTTGACAGTGAAGAATCTCCACAGGTAATAAGTTATGTGTATGCATGCTATTAAAAGTCCCATTATTTGTGGTATCTAGAAAAACGCTAATTTATGTATCTGTTGGCATTGGTAATTTATTGGTAAACTGTTAGTGCGGTATCTACTTAACCTGTATCTGAGTAAACATTTTATTATTTGATATTTTCAAAGAGATGTCTCAGTTTTGTAAATGCCATCAGTACAGATAGTAGGTGGCTCTGTGAGTAAGACAAACATGTGTTAAAGTTAGGTTTTGGGGTGTAATGACCCTTTGAGAGGATCCAAAGTGTACCTTGACTTTAAGGAGATTGCTTTCAGCTCTCCTCCTGGTGCGGTTGACCTCTATAGTGCGTCTCTTCTTGGGTGCTGCCATCCACAGGATGCTGTCTAGGAAGCCGGGAGGCTGATCCGGGCTCTGCTGCTCTTCCAGCTCCTCCTCCTCCCTGTCGACCTGAGGCAGGAGGCTGGGGCCACTCACTGCCAAGGCTGGAGCTGCACACAGGAAACAACAACATTATTGTTACCTGCTTTGCACTGCAAAGCCAGGTCAATCAGCTCAGCATGACCGGAACAAAGGATGAGAATGTAGAGAGGTGGTGGAAGGAGATAGCGAGTAACAAGCTGTGACAAACAGTGTGTTAGTCAGAGCTTGTTACCAGGATTAGATCAGCAGCTATCTCCTGAGGTCCAGTCAGTCAGTCAACTCACCCAGCTGTCTGTCTAACGTCAGTCCGGCCGCCTGCACAAGTCTGCTTTCAATGTGGAGCAAAGAACATCTGAGGCTGTGCACTAAAGCGGATAAATTCATCATGATTGTTGTCAGCACGCTTCCTCTCCGTCCAACATGTCAAACAGCCCACGGTCACTCGCTGCGGTTCACTACGTCATCAAACAGCGACAACAAACTCGACTTCTTCTTCTGCTGTTTAATTTCCGGCAGGCAAGGCAAAGAATTCAGGCGTGTTACTCTACTGCCATCTAGCGGTCAACCTTCTAAACTTCACTCTTTAGTGTGATTAAAGCATTTACATTTATTCAGCAAAACATGGTGATGCTTTCCATGTGATATTACTGTGATATTCAGTAGGAACATATTGATTTCTAATTAATCTCATTTATTTCTATTTTAAAACGTGTTTTTAAGATGTACAAAAAAAAGGTATTGTCAATAATGTATGTTTAGTAGAGAAAGGATTTAATTTTGGTTTTTTTGTATTCTTTCATTTCAGATAATTATTTGATAAAGTTGATAGCGGATGTACAAAAAAGACCCACATTCATTTAGGCTATAATTCCTCTCTTATTGTACCATTTGATTAACATCATTGTCTTGCATTATTGGTCCAAATTCAGAATGATGAATAATTAATTGAGTTAAAGGGACTATTTGTAACTTTCAGAAATGCTTCTTAGCAGCGACACCTGTGGCCGTGAAATCAATGAAAGTCAGCGTTGGGCTCGTGCTTGTGCTCGCTCTAAATGGACATGAACGAGCATCGCTCAAAACAGTGAGGCGACACACGTCAGCTAAAAGCACAATATCACTCTATATTTCAGCTGCTTGGCAGTAATGTTAGCTGACCAGACGAAGGTCTCTCCATGAATCAATGCTGATACTGTGTTTGCTTCTCCTGCCTCAGTGCAGGCTTCAGCAGCGGGGCTCCCCAGCGAAAAACTGGTCTCCCTCCGCCCGCAGCCGGAGAGAGCAGGAAGACACCGGCAACTGGTCGGTAACGAGACGGTAAGTGAGAGACTGAGAGGAGAAGAAGAGGAGAACCCGGAAGGAGGAGCGAGCTCGAGGTTTTTCCTAGAGAGAGACGGAAGTAATTTGCGAACGCAGTAGGATTGAAAGATTTGCTGGCGGATTAGCATAAACTGTACTTTGACTGTAACATCATGTCACATAGTTCTGATGGAAATAATGGAAGTGAAATGGAATGGACGTTACCTAAATCTGTGAGGAAGAAAAGGGCTGCGAGAGAGAGAGAGCGGATAGCAAGAGAGAGAAGTTGGTCGGATGATAGTGAAGTTGTCAGAGGTAATAATAAAAAATCAAGAACCAGTCACAACGATAGACAGACGGATCAAACACAAGAAGCGGAGTGGAAAGTAATAATTGAATTCAATCAGGATGGCGGACACTACCACCCGATCAAACTTACCAGAGCGATCGAAGAGGAGATTGGGAAAATCAAAATGGCCAGGTTCTTGAACAATAAACGAGTGTTGATACATGCAAACAGCAAACAACAGCA
>CAKANM010026308.1:0-11634 GCA_916701525.1 Sebastes reedi | reverse complement strand
GGAGGAGGAGGAGGAGGCAGAGGAGGAAGTCTACTGAGCAGGTTCACTACATCATGCTGTTTCAAACACACTCTGCTGGAGGAGGAGGAGGAGGAGGAAGAGGAGGAGGAGGAGGAGGAGGAGGAGGAAGAGGAGGAGGAGGAGGAGGAGGAGGAGGAAGAGGAGGAGGAGGAGGAGGAGGACGAGGAGGAGGAGGAGGTTCACTACATCATGCTGTTGCTGTGCACTTCACACACTTTAGTCTGTTTCAGCTTCAGTCAAAGCAGCGACTTCCTACGGAACCCAGCAGAGGTCAGCATGTCAACACGGGGGTCAAAGGTCACAGACAGACAGCAGCCTGCTTTATAGGAGGACACATTAGAATAACATGGAAGCAACGAAGACGGGACGAGTCATGAACTCTAACAGGAGACGACGTGGACACAGGACAAGAAGGACGAGTGTGTCCACGAGACCGAGGTTCAGCAGGTTAACGTTCTACTATTCAAACCCCAACACTATCATTAGGTAGGTAGACAGGTAGGTAGACAGGTAGGAGGACAGGTAGGTAGGTAGACAGGTAGGAGGACAGGTAGGTAGGTAGACAGGTAGGTAGGCAGACAGGTAGGAGGACAGGTAGGAAGACAGGTATGTAGGTAGACAGGTAGGAGGACAGGTAGGTAGGTAGACAGGTAGGAGGACAGGTAGGTAGCTAGACAGGTAGGTAGGCAGACAGGTAGGAGGACAGGTAGGAGGACAGGTAGGTAGGTAGACAGGTAGGAGGACAGGTAGGTAGGTAGACAGGTAGGTAGGTAGACAGGTAGGAGGACAGGTAGGTAGGTAGACAGGTAGGAGGACAGGTAGGTAGCTAGACAGGTAGGTAGGCAGACAGGTAGGAGGACAGGTAGGAGGACAGGTAGGTAGGTAGACAGGTAGGAGGACAGGTAGGTAGGTAGACAGGTAGGTAGGTAGACAGGTAGGAGGACAGGTAGGTAGGTAGACAGGTAGGAGGACAGGTAGGTAGCTAGACAGGTAGGTAGGCAGACAGGTAGGAGGACAGGTAGGAGGACAGGTAGGTAGGTAGACAGGTAGGAGGACAGGTAGGTAGGTAGACAGGTAGGTAGGTAGACAGGTAGGAGGACAGGTAGGTAGGTAGACAGGTAGGAGGACAGGTAGGTAGCTAGACAGGTAGGTAGGCAGACAGGTAGGAGGACAGGTAGGAGGACAGGTAGGTAGGTAGACAGGTAGGAGGACAGGTAGGTAGGTAGACAGGTAGGTAGGTAGACAGGTAGGAGGACAGGTAGGTAGGTAGACAGGTAGGAGGACAGGTAGGTAGCTAGACAGGTAGGTAGGCAGACAGGTAGGAGGACAGGTAGGAGGACAGGTAGGTAGGTAGACAGGTAGGAGGACAGGTAGGTAGGTAGACAGGTAGGTAGGTAGACAGGTAGGAGGACAGGTAGGTAGGTAGACAGGTAGGAGGACAGGTAGGTAGCTAGACAGGTAGGTAGGCAGACAGGTAGGAGGACAGGTAGGAGGACAGGTAGGTAGGTAGACAGGTAGGAGGACAGGTAGGTAGGTAGACAGGTAGGTAGGTAGACAGGTAGGAGGACAGGTAGGTAGGTAGACAGGTAGGAGGACAGGTAGGTAGCTAGACAGGTAGGTAGGCAGACAGGTAGGAGGACAGGTAGGAGGACAGGTAGGTAGGTAGACAGGTAGGAGGACAGGTAGGTAGGTAGACAGGTAGGTAGGTAGACAGGTAGGAGGACAGGTAGGTAGGTAGACAGGTAGGAGGACAGGTAGGTAGCTAGACAGGTAGGTAGGCAGACAGGTAGGAGGACAGGTAGGTAGGAGGACAGGTAGGTAGACAGGTAGGTAGACAGGTAGGAGGACAGGTAGGTAGGTAGACAGGTAGGAGGACAGGTAGGAGGACAGGTAGGTAGGTAGACAGGTAGGTAGACAGGTAGGAGGACAGGTAGGTAGGAGGACAGGTAGGTAGACAGGTAGGAGGACAGGTAGGTAGGTAGACAGGTAGGAGGACAGGTAGGAGGACAGGTAGGTAGACAGGTAGGTAGGTAGGAGGACGAGTATCCACGGGACCGGGTTCAGCAGGTTAACGTTCTCCTTTAAATAATACTATTCAACCCCAGACACTATCATTAAGTAGGTAGACAGGTGGACAGGTAGGAGGACAGGCAGGTAGAAAGGTAGGAGGACAGGTAGGAGGACAGGTTTGATGAAATGATAGAAATGACAGCCAAGATACTGCATTATTTTTCTTTTTTTTGTCAGAACATCTGATTTATTGATTTATTGATTTATTGATTTATTGATCGTTGTCGGGATGTAATTAGAATTTCAACAAATATAACATTAATATTTTTCATCCTGATGTTCAGAGTGACCTGAGATATAACTCCAATCACTAGGATAATAATACTGCATGTTGTCTTCATGACTGTGTGGGTTTCTGTGTTAGCCCTGTGACACACCTGCCTCACCTCTGGACGGACAGAGCCCTGTGACACACCTGCCTCACCTCTGGACGGACAGAGCCCTGTGACACACCTGCCTCACCTCTGGACGGACAGAGCCCTGTGACACACCTGTCTCACCTCTGGACGGACGGGCAGATTGACGGCTGTCTGTGCTGATATCAGATGAGTCCTACCTGCAGCCTCTACCTCTCTGGGCCGGGGATACACAGTCTGATGACGGACACGTTCTGACGGCTGTTTGTGGACAAACAGAGGTCTGGGTCTGGCTCGGGGTCTGGGTCGGGGTCTGGGTCGGGGTCTGAGTCGGGGTCTGGGTCAGGGTCTGGCTCGGAGTCTGGGTCGGGGTCTGATCTGGGTCTGGGTCGGGGCAGGTCAGAAGGATCCTGGGAATGAGACCTGTCTCCACTTCCGCCTCCAGGACACCAGAGTCGCTGCGTTCTTGTTGGTACGAGAGGCAGCAGCATCTTATCTCCTCCCATCTGCCAACATTAAACAGCAGCTATCAGATGCACCGGGTCAGGAGTGTTCAAGAGATCATATAACATAGAACATGCTGCGGCACCTGGAAGACCCCGGTAGAGGTGGATCTGAGGTGAAGGAGAGTTCAGCTGAGGAGGTGAGGAGGAGAGGAGGTGAGGAGGAGAGGAGGTAAGGAGGTGAGGAGATGAGGAGGTAAGGAGTCTGCAGCAGGTCCGTTTACAGGAGGAGTCCCTGCAACATCAAGACTATTAATAGACCACATGCTCAGCCTTTCTACTGTCCACTGGAGAGACAGGAAGAGCACATCAGGCAGCGATCAGCATCTGTCTGGATAAGCATGGTCCAGTGTTTAACACACACACACACACACACACACACACACACACACTTATTTTTTTTAGCGAGGACGAGCTGTGACTCTGACGACAGGAACCTCCTCCGTCCAGGACAGAGTGAGGAGAGCAGGAGGAGAGACGGACTGCGATGCTTTAAGGACACCGTATGAAACTCTGTTGGAGAACAATGTGAGAGTAGAAACATGTGTTCTGCTTTGAGGAGTCTGAGAGGAACGCAGATCTGGAGGGGAGGCACTGAAAACTCACTCTGGGTGGCAGAGAGGCGGCCTCGCTCAATCTCACAGAGTTTACTGTGCTGTGGACAATTCCTCCTCCTCCTCCTCTTGCTCCTCCTCCTCCCTCTCTCCTCCTCCTCCTTCTCCTCCTCCTGCTCCTTCTCCTCCTCCTGCTCCTTCTCCTCTTGCTCCTCCTCCTCCCTCTCTCCTCCTCCTCCTGCTCCTCCTCCCCTCTCTCTCCTCCTCCTCCTCCTCTTGCTCCTCCTCCCCTCTCTCTCTCTCTCTCTCTCTCTCTCTCTCTCCTCCTCTCACTACTTTGTGTCTGTGTGTCTCAGCTCATTCTGACTGAAGGTGTAAATAAACAATAAAGTATAGAAATAAAAACACCTCATAAATAGTTTTCAGTAATGTTCTGAATCAGCGTCTCACTGTAGTTTTTAACCAACGTTACTCAAACAGGAGGAAATACTGTTTGTTTGGGGACTATTTCCAGCGGCAGATGAATCCACATGTGGTGCTCTATAGTGAGTTACTGGATGTGTGATGAGTCTCAATAAAAGACTCAATGATTTGATTGTTTTAATAGTTTTAACGGAGCTCTACTGCACAGAGGATGAAGATCATTTATATTTATAAATGCACAATACGTACGTTAGTAGGATACATTCATTGTTTACTTTGATCTTTATGTTATATGTTATATGTTATCATCCTAAGCAGTAAGTCCTGTAGATGCTGAATATGAGACTGAATGACACGTCAACATGGATGTTTTTGCAGCTTTCAAAGAGGAATGTGTGTCTGTGTATTAATCCTGTTGGTTATGAACCTCTTTAACACGACTCTACCTGTTGTTACTTCACATCCAAGCATCACTTAAACCCTCAGAAAGGTTTGATTATCTGTGGCGTTGGACGTGCAGTTTATAAAAACACACATTTCTACATTTCTACATTTCTACAGGGGGCAGAAGTACTGGTACACCGCTGGTAGAGTCGGGGTTGGCAGGATTTCCCACAATAATAACTAGAAGAGAAGAATCTGTAATGATCTGTTCCAGAAGGGCAGCTTGAGCCAAAGAAGGTGAAAGGTCGCCGGTTAGAAGCCGTCTGTGTGTCACACACAGCTTTCCATTTCATTGCAATAACACATTTATTTCCTTGTTTCATTGTGCTCAGACGGAGCTGCGTGCCCGGCGCAGACGTGTGCATGAAAGCAGCCCTAGGTAATGGATCTGTGCAGCCATTGATTGTATTGGTTTGATGCTGACGCCGCTCTGTCTGAAGGGGGAGGGGTCTGCACACAAACCCTTCTTTGGGGGTCTGAGAGCTGCTGTGTGTTTTTTTTATGAATGAAGTGAATAGCAGCGAGGAATGAACCACACATTCTGTGAATAAAGCCGCTGTCTCTGTGTCTCTCTGTCTCTCTGTCTCTCTGCAGGAGGAAGCTCTGACGTTGTGTAATGTGTTGTGTGTGCATGTTGCTGATATTCCTGTTGGCCGGTACTCAGTGAGCGGCCGGCGTTGTGCAGCGAGAGCTCGGAGAGCGGCTCCGGGACCGTGGGAAAGGTCCTCCACGTAAGGCACTTTATTCTCTGTGTCTGTTGTTCTTGTGTAATTGATCTCACTCCACGTCCACGGCGGAGGGCTTCAAAGACACACACGGTTTTATGGCTGCAGCGTTCCATCAAGTGAGAGTATTCTACACGTGCACACTGAGACTCCTTTTATAGCCCGACACACACATTCAGAGTCTTTGAGAACGTCGGGATCTGCTGGAGAATTAAAATACAGGATGACACGTCAGAAACAAATAAAGTCCTCACATTGAACTGCTGATCTGTAATTGATCTGTGTTTAAAACCGACACGTGTTCTGAAGGATAGTCAGGTTTAGGAACTCTGTTTTAAAGGTCCCAGATTGTAAAAAGTGAGATTTACATGTCTTTTATATTATAAAGCAGGTTTAAGTGCTTTATATAAATACTGTTAAACTATCAGAACGCTCAATATACGGAGAAACACAACCAGTCCGTATTCAGAAACTGAGTGTTTGAAACAAGCCGTCAGGATTTCTGTCCATTTGTGATGTCACAAATATACAATATTTAGACCGTTACACAGTTTTAAACGTAAACATTCTAAATGTGTCCCAGTTTATTTCCTGTTGTAGTGGATGTAAATAACATCAGCTGACAGGAAGTAAACATGGACCCAAACTGTTGCCTAGCAACGCAATTCCGTTGTAATTCCGTCAAAATGCGCTAAATCGGAGCGTTTCAGACAGAGGGTGAATACAGGTATATTCAGACAGACTGGATGAGGATGAGTTGTTTTTTAACATTACAGCATGTAAACATGTTCTAGTAGAAACACAGAATACAAACATGAACCTGAAGATGAGCTGATATGGGACCTTTAAACAAACAGACACAAAAACGATGGCAACAATTAAAAACATAAAATAGTTCACAATGCACAATTTTAACATGCTAATTCACCAGGCTACATATTTTCACATCTATTCAAAATGTACAATATATTATTATATATTAATAATTCATCATGCAGCACGAACACAACTAGACAAACGTTACCTGCTAGATCTGAAGAAAAGTGGTTGAAAAACACAAAATTACCAACATGGATTCAAATCAAGCACAATGTTTGTACTAAAATCTGATGTTCTGGCAAACTAATCGAGCCAGAGTAACACGACCTCCTCTCCACACCAGAGCAACACGACCTCCTCTCCACGCCAGATAGATAGAGCCAGAGCAACACGACCTCCTCTCCACACCAGATAGGTAGAGCCAGAGCAACACGACCTCCTCTCCATGCCATATATGTAGAGCCAGAGCAACACGACCTCCTCTCCACACCAGATATGTAGAGCCAGAGCAACACAACCTCCTCTCCATGCCATATATGTAGAGCCAGAGCAACACGACCTCCTCTCCACACCAGATAGGTAGAGCCAGAGCAACACGACCTCCTCTCCACACCAGATATGTAGAGCCAGAGCAACACAACCTCCTCTCCATGCCAGATATGTAGAGCCAGAGCAACACGACCTCCTCTCCACACCAAACAGGTAGAGACAGAGCAACACAACCTCCTCTCCACGCCAGATATGTAGAGCCAGAGCAACACGACCTCCTCTCCACGCCAAACAGGTAGAGACAGCAACACCACCTCTTCTCCACGACAGAGCAACACGACCTCCTCTCCAGATTCCATTGAAAGGTGTGAAAATGTGAATTTAATTCATAAATGCAGCTGCATGTCTGGCTCTCTGCCAGGACTCCGGCTCCTCTCGGTCTCTCTCTGGATCCCCTCCAGACCTCCAGTCCCCCCCCCCCTCTAGACCCTCCAAACCCCCCCCCTCCAGAGGAGAGGTGATTTCTTTCTTTTTTCCCTTCCTTCCCTTCCTTCCTCTCCTCCACTAACCCATCCTCCTCCTCCTCCTCTTCCTCCTCCTCCTCCCGGGTCCTGGTGTGTGTTGGTCTGTGTGGGGGGGGCCGTCTCACTCTTCTGAGCCGCTCCGTGCAGGGCTGATCCGGTCTGTCCTCTCCGCTGCTCCGGTGCCGGTGCCGCCGCTGCGGTGCGTCCTAGCCGAGCCCCCCCCGGTTCTTCTGTCTCGTGTTCTGTTCTGTCCTGCAGCCTGAAGGGGGACACTTCGAGGTGGAATACAGGAACTCTCTCTCTACTTGTTTTCACCGGGAAAACGGAACGGAGGCGCAGCAGCAGCACCGGGAACCGGGACCATGAGCGGCCGCGGGGACGAGGCCACCGGGGCCGGGGAGAGCTCCGGTTCTCAGGAGACCACCGGGGCCACCGGGGGTCCGGAGACCCAGACCCAGAAGAGGAGGCCCGGGAGACCCAGGAAACCCCCCAAAGTAAGTTAGAGTCCCGCTGCAGGCGCGCTGAGGACGCACGGAACCAGAACCAGTCTGGAGACCGAGATGAGCTTCACTGTGGTCGGAGAGTCCAGGTCTAACTTTAGACCCGACTACAAGACCGGTACCGACATCTGCTCCATGATACTGCTCTGGTTCTGGTTGTGGTTCTGGTTGTGGTGTAAAGTTAAACTGATAACTGATTGTTCCATGTAGACGGTGAAGCAGCTTCTCTGGCTGGTAGACCTCCTGTTGTTTAATATCAATCAATCAATCAATCAAACTGTATCGATAAAGCACCTTTCAAACCAGTCAGATGCAGTTCAGCAGGACAGATGATGGATTAATGGATTTAGAGACTAATGCACCAAAACAACCAGATAAAAGTTCACTGAATGAGGAATCACTAAGAGAGATGAGTATTAAAGATTATAAAAGATCAATAACAATACAAATAAATAATACAAATGATGAAACTACACAAAATAATCAGATTATGTTAAAATAATAACATTGTAATAAAATAAAAGAATAAAAGAGAGCAGAAATGTTGATTAAATAAAACCCTATAATGATGATAAATAAAATAAGTATAAACAATAAAAAACATAAAAATATAACCTCCTTTATGTCTGCTGAATACATACAGTGTATATATATATATATACATACATATATATATATCTATCTATATATATATTACTGTATGTATTCAGCAGACATATCTTATATAGGACATGATGAGGAATGTTTCTTGGCTCTGGCTGATAATCTTTAATTGACAACATGAGTCTAAAGAGGAGAGTATATATAGTATATAGCATATAGTATATATAGTATATATATACTATACACTATATATAGTATATATACTATACACTATATATAGTGTATAGTATATATACTATATATAGTATATATAGTATATACTATATATAGTGTATAGTATATATACTATATATAGTATATATAGTATATACTATATACTATATAGTATATAGTATATACTATATACTATATAGTATATATACTATATATAGTATATATAATATATATACTATATATAGTATGGAGGATGACTGTAGTCCTGCAGGGCTCTGACTCACCAGTGATTCACATCTGTAAACAGAAAGTCATTCACAGAAACTCTCTCACTTTCCCACCAAAAACTTCCCACCAGAACCAGAACCAGAATCAGAATGATGTCCAGGTCCACCGCCGGCTGCAGTGTTTCTGTAGGTCAGAGGAACCGGACCGGCTCAGAGACACAGAGACTCAGAGACACAGAGACACAGCAGCCTGCAGCTGAGAATACAGTAGATGACTAGATGATAGACAGACTCACATCTTCAAACACTCAGGTTCATGGTTCATCACCATGAGAGACATATTGATGGAGTTCAGTGTGAGGATAATAACACACACACACACACACACACACACACACACACACACACACACACACACACACAACCGTTGTCCTTCTTTTGGTCTTACCCATAAAGCAATGATCAAATGGGGGGGGTTCAAATCTTAGTTTCCTGTCCTCCTGTCCTCGTGTCCTCCTGTCCTCCTGTCCTCGACACCCACGTCATGTCCCCCCGTCCCTTTCAGGAGCCCAGTGGAGAGCCTGTCCCCAAGCGACCGAGGGGCCGCCCCAAAGGAAGCAAGAACAAGGGCCCCTCCAAGGCGGCGCAGAAGGTGAGGAGCACCTGAATGACGGACGCACGCACGCACGCACGCACGCACGCACGCACGCACGCACGCACGCACGCACGCACGCACGCACGCACGCACGCACTCACTCATGCGATATTCCAAAATGTTGCAGGAAACTGATTTTCTGAGTCTTGATGATTTCCACGGTGTGTTCATCTGATGAGATCAGATCTCAGAAGATAACAGACATGTTTTATTACCTCTTGATTTTTAAACGCTACTAACCTGAGCAAAATGTGTAAACCTATAAGGAGCATGAAGGTCACTTCAGGGTCAAACTTCACCCCCTTGCCTTCATGATAGATTGACCAACAAAACACCGTTAGAACAGCTTTCCATCGGTGTATTGATCTTTTCATTAGCAGTAACATTGACAGAGATATTGCTTGATAGATTTCTGTGTCACCAGTAACTTTGGTAGAACTTTGGGTTGTTAGATATCTGACCAACTAAAGGAGATAATCATGGATTGTTCCCGTCAGCGGATTGTTTGTTAAGCTGTTTTTCTGTCCCGTTGCTAGAGAAACAGGTCGCTAAGTTTGCTTTTACGCATAACCCGTTTGGTTCAGTTAAAACAAACTTAGGTCTGTTTGTCCAGTTAGCTTTGTTTGGGCCGGTGTTAAAGCTCATCCAGCTCTGTGTGGACCAAACAACCGAACTCCGGTCCACCTGAGAAGGTGGGTCTCGGTCCGCTTCCGAGTGGACTCTGGTGCGGTTCAGGCTGTTGTTCATGTCCCGCGTGAAACCAAAAGGAAACGTTGACTTTACGCTAGTTACGTAGCGTTAGGTCAGCAGGTCCACTGAGGACGGCTGTTATTGCCTAAACCTAACCGATCCTTTCTGAACGTTAACCACGTGTCGTTGTGCGATTCTAAGCGTGTGACATTAGAAGTCTGCTCAGATCAGTTCTTTGATCGAACTCAGGTGTCTTATTGGCCCACAGTACAGTACAGTACAGTACTATACTGTACAGTACTGAACCTGTTAACGTTGAGTATACATACGTCTATGTGGAGGCAGCAGAGCAGGGTGTTCTGGGTAACTGTTCAGGTTGTGTACGAGTAGAAAGAAAGTGCCACAGGAATGTCTCCAGTTGACACCTGTACATGTTCTCCTATACCTGTACATGTTCTCCTATACAAGCATGTTCCAGTGTGAAAGAGCAGCATACCTGGAACAATAGAAACATGAACACACGTCTGAGAACACAGGAACCTGTTTGTGATGAAAGAACCACGCGGCCATAACTCAGCAGCACTCTCACACACTGTGTACACAGAGAGGAGACTGTGTGCACGAGAGGAGACTGTGTGCACGAGAGGAGACTGTGTGCACGAGAGGAGACTGTGTGCACGAGAGGAGGCTGTGTGCACGAGAGATACGGGTTGATGAATGAGCCCAGATTAAAGTAAAGAAAAGATGATCCTGACAAAAGCTTTGGGAATTTCACAGCAATATTACAGCTAACGTTTTTGGGATTGTGATGCCGTCGTTGTGAGCGAGGCGAGGCTGGGGCCGGGGCCGGGTGGAGGGTGGCGAGTGCCGGGGCCGGGGCCGGGGCCGTGGGCCGGGGCGCCAGGTGCCTGGTGCCGGTGCCGTGGGCCGGGGCCAGGTGCCGGATGCCGGTGCCGTGGGCCGGGGCCAGGTGCCGGATGCCGGGTTTGGGGCCGGTCCCCGTGTCTTCATTCATTAGCCAGATGAAGCAGTGTTAGGCTCCTGATGACAGCAGCCTTAGTGCTCTGTTGGTTGGTGCCGGGTGCCGGGTGCCGGGTGCCGGGTGCCGGGTGCCGGGGATGGGGTCTGGGGCCGGGTGCCGGGTCCGGTCCCCGTGTCTTCATTCATTAGCCAGATGAAGCGGTGTTAGGCTCCCGATGACAGCAGCCTTAGTGCTCCGTTGCCACCATGAACCACTGTAAACATTCCCAGAAGCACTCTGCTCTCGCTGTAATCCGGTCTCATCTCATCTGGTATTGTTATGATAAACACTGCAGATATCAATCTTTCCAGATGAAAGCGTCCCGGCTCGGCCCACACCTTTAACTTATACTCTTTAAAAGTTCACTTCCCCCCCCCACATCAATCACTGCTGCAATCTCTGACACAGATCAGCAGCTTGGAAGTAGAAACAACCGCACTGCAACACCTCCACTGGACTATTACTGCAGAACATAGACTGTAGTATCTGGACTATTACTGCAGAACATAGACTGTAGTATCTGGACTATTACTGCACAACATAGACTATAGTATCTACACTATTACTGCACAACATAGACTATAGTATCTACACTATTACTGCAGAACATAGACTGTAGTATCTGGACTATTACTGCAGAACATAGACTGTAGTATCTACACTATTACTGCACAACATAGACTGTAGTATCTGGACTATTACTGCAGAACATAGACTGTAGTATCTGGACTATTACTGCACAACATAGACTATAGTATCTACACTATTACTGCACAACATAGACTATAGTATCTACA
>CAKANM010026307.1:0-21386 GCA_916701525.1 Sebastes reedi | reverse complement strand
CCGAGAGAGAGAGAGAGAGAAGCAGCCACAATAGTAGCCTAGCAGCTGTAATAACTAATCCAAGTAGGACTAATAACACAAAACCAATAGTAGTGGATGTAAAAGAGTGATAATACAACTATCGGAATTGATATCTGCTTTTGCTGTGTTGAACATGAAATCAGAGTCAGTTACCCCTACACCTCGTATGGATGTGAGATTCTGTTGTTCTAAACCGTCACAGACTGGTTGAACTGGGCACTTTATACCAGTATGACTCTGTGGAGCTGGTAAATGTGAAACAAATCAGACGACAACATCTTACAGGAAGTACAGAAAGATAATAACTATTGATTGATCATCTTTTCTACAGCACTGCAGGACGGAAACTCTGGTCTCTTCGATGCAGAAATCCTCGAACGGACAGGAACTGAAGGAGGAAACATCACAGTCGGCTGCAGCTTCTCTTTCTCTGGGAAGACGAAGATCTTCTGTAAGAACCAATGTGAAGATAAAAAAGACATTCTCATTAAAACAGATGATGTCACAGCTCACAGTGGCAGATACAGCATTGAATATACAGAAGGATTTTATCCAGCATATTCTACAGTTCTCTATGTGAGCATCACAAATCTGACTAAGTCTGATGCAGGACGGTACAGATGTGGTTTGGACAGATCTTGGAAACCCTCATTGTACCAGGAGATCGATATCAGAGTTGAAGATGGTGAGTTTCTATTGTTCTCTGACAGCTGCTGATGTTTCACATAACCCAATATGTTTAGTCTATCAGATGTATTTAGAGCTGCATATTTTCATCATTGTGAACACTGATTAATGAAACCATCAGTTCATCTGTAAAATATCTGATGATCTCAGACTGTCACACTACAGCTGATCTGATTATTGATGCTCCGAACACGTTGATTATCTTCTGCATTGAGCTTGATTAGAAATACGTGGATGTTACCACAGAGTTCTCTGAAAGGAACATCTGATCATCAGGATTCTTTCTATCTGTACAATCAATATCTGATGTTTCACAGCTCCAACCGCTTCAGAACCAACATCCGTCCCATCATCCTCCACACCTTCATCATCCTCCACACCTTCATCAGCCTCCGCACCTTCATCAGCTTCCACACCTTCATCAGCCTCCACACCTTCATCAGCCTCCACACCTTCACCAGCTGCAGGTCCAGGTCCATTTACTTTGTTGTCTGTCTGTATCTGTATATACTGTACATGACTGTGTATGCTCGTATGAACAGAAGTTATACTCATTGTTGGTTTTCATGATTCTTTGTTACTGTCAGTTGGACAGCAGTTCATGAATGGGCCCTGCAGGTCCATCGTGGAGTCCAGTTAGCTCCCAGATATATTTCATAATGAACCAGTAAGTGTCAGCGTAAACCAACCTTCTGCTCAAACACCCACAGGGCTGCAGTGGATTGTACGTCTGACTCTGGTCGTCACGATCATCGTATTATCAGGAGCTGTGCTGATATTCTGCAGGAAGAGAATCTGTAAACCTGAAGGTGAGACTACAGGAAACACTCTCACATAACAAAGACACCTGAACATCTAAAACTCTTCACAAACATCCCATTTTACCAGATGTTCCAGCTGTGGTTGTAATCCTCTGAACTACATGTGTTTCAGAACCTCCTGAGGAAGCTGAGTATGTTAATGTCACAGAGGTGAGTAACTCTGGGACGTCCAGAGCAAAGTGAGTAAAACGTGTATTTTATCTTCGGTTCAGACACCAGTCTGTTCAGCACCGCTAAAACAACTTCATTACACAGCAGAGGGAATATGTTTCAGTGGCAAAATAGAGAATAAAGAGGTCGACCTCTAATAATAAGTTTTCTTCATTCTTTTTCACTTGTTCTATAAAAAGGGTTTCTGAGTAACGAGCTGCCTTTTCTAGAAACAGGAAGCCGGCCAGTTTGTGATCAGATCTGAAACCACAAGCTTCCGTTATTTAACTGTGGTGAATGTTGAAGTGTGAACAGAGAGAAATACAGATATTCAGATTAATAATCAACAACAGATCTGGAGATAAAACCTGTAAACAGTTTACATGAAGCAGCACTCGCTCACTCTGATGATGCTGATGATGTGACAGAACAAACTCATGACCAGTTAAAGTGATGAAGACCTCTGTTTGTCCTCCTGCAGACTGAAGACGCCTCCGGTCAACTCACCTACTCTGAGGTGGATTTCTCTGGCGGTACAGCCGCCTCGCTCCACGGCGCCCCCTGTGGTGACGTAGATAACGTGGTCTACTCCGTTCCTCGGGTAGAGGCGAGCTCGGACGCTTCCCCTCCTCTGTACTCTACCGTTACTTCACATCAGCTGTAGCTCCACGTCTCCTCTCAGAGGCTCTCCAACACAGAGAGGTCTGGATGAGGATTCATCACCTCAGAGAACTCAGGTTATTTTGATAACTGTTACCTTTAAAGGAATCAGTGAGATTATCAGTAAACTATAGAAGCTAACATTTAAAACAAAGACATGTTTCTACAAGCTCTTTGTGTTCTGCACACATTTATATATATTTAGTTATTGCACTTATGATGATTAGATTCATCACCTAAAAATAAACACAATATCTAACTAATATCATCTGACAACAACGGCCTTTAAAATGTTAAATTTTTTATCTTTTTGATTCCAAATGCTCAATGCTTATTTACATTATACTGTATAGTTGGAGTCGTTGAAAATAAACTTGACATGACTTGAATATCGACTGTTTTCTGGCAGTAATCAGCATCATTATCACTAAAATAATCTCTGCAATTCTAAAAGACACATCAGCTGAAGCTTCAACGCCGTCGACGCCACATGAGAAACATTCACACAAAAGCTGCTCGGCTTCTGACGGGAAACAGAAACGTGATCGCGTATCACCAGTTCTCCGCCGGCTTCCTGTCCGTTTCCGGACTGATTTTAAGATTTTATTGCTTGTTTTTAAGGTTTTAAATGGGCCGGCACCACCTTCTCTAGCAGAACTATTGCACCTCCGTACTCCGGTCAGAGCGCTGAGGTCGACCAATCAGATGCTCCGTGACGACCCCGAACTCAGGTTATTCTGATAACTGTCACCTTAAAGGTCCCATGTTGTAAAAAGAGACATTTTCATGTCTTTTATGTTATTGTCATTATATATAATTATAATATTATTATATAAGTCAAACTGAAGGTTCCAGGAAATTAACTTTATAAGTATAAATAAATAGAAATTAAGAAAATAATATAAATAGAAAATGAATGAATCATAAAGTAATTAGTAGATTAATAAATCCACTAGTAAAGATGAGTGATCAGGAAGTGAAACAGGACGGGACTAATTAATTAATCTAATTCCACCCGGAGCGTTAGAGGAGCAACACTCTCAGTGTGTCGCACTGAAAAGGGTCCGGAGGAGTTCAGCAGCAAGCTAACGAGCAGAGCTGCCAGTCAAACATCCAGAGAGAGACTGAAGCTGGACGGAGAGAGACAGCCGGTAACAACCCTACCGGACTCTACCGGTAACAACCCTACCAAACTCTACCGAACTCTACCGGTAACAACCCTACCGAACTCTACCGGACTCTACCGGTAACAACCCTACCGAACTCTACCGGTAACAACCCTACCGAACTCTACCGGTAACAACCCTACCGAACTCTACCGAACTCTACCGGTAACAACCCTACTGGACTCTACCGGTAACAACCCTACCGGACTCTACCGGACTCTACCGGTAACAACCCTACCGGACTCTACCGGACTCTACCGGTAACAACTCTACCGGACTCTACCGGTAACAACTCTACCGAACTCTACCGGTAACAACTCTACCGGACTCTACCGGTAACAACCCTACCGGACTCTACCGGTAACAACCCTACCGAACTCTACCGGACTCTACCGGTAACAACCCTACCGGACTCTACCGGTAACAACCCTACCGGACTCTACCGGACTCTACCGGTAACAACCCTACCGGACTCTACCGGTAACAACCCTACCGAACTCTACCGGACTCTACCGGTAACAACCCTACTGGACTCTACCGGTAACAACCCTACCGGACTCTACCGGTAACAACCCTACCGGACTCTACCGGTAACAACCCTACCGGAGGATCACCGGAGGATCACCGGAGGATCACCGGCGGAGATCACTTACGGGTAGTGCTCTGAACGGTGGTCGGTCTGTCTGGTGGTGAGATAGTTAATAGTTTAACTCTGTTAAAGAAGATCGATGTTTAATTCTGCCGGTTGTTTGTTTAGAGTTTAATTGTTTGTTGATTGGTTATTGATTGATCGATTTGTTTGTTGATTGGTTTGATTGTTGATTGTTTGTTGATTGTTTGTTGATTGTTTGTTGATAGATTATTGATTGATTGTTGGTTGTTTGTTTTGTTTGTTGTTTGTTGATTGATTGATTTGTTTGTTTAATGTTTGTTGATTTGTTTGTTGATTTGTTTGATGATTGATTGTTTGTTGATTGTTTGTTGATTGATTGATTGTTGATTGATTGTTTATTGTTTGTTGATAGTTTGTTGATTGTTTGTTAAGTGCGGGTATATCCTGGTTCACATTCAGTCACATGTGGTGAAGTTCATGAGTTTATGGGGAATATTGTTTAAAATTACTGCGTGATTTAATATGAACTCAAACTTAATTATAAAATACTTTGTTTAAATAAATAATGAATTATTGTAATTAAATATAATAACATAATACACATGTACATATTACCTTTATGTTAAGGCAAAGGCTATATGGCAGCCCAGGCACTTGCTTATTTGCATTTAACATGAGGCATTTAATAGGAGTGTGTGTATTAAATTAAATAAGGATTAATGAATTTTGCAAAGTCTCAAAAAATTAATTTGTTCTTATTTATACTTATTTGTAATAATGTGTATATTTACTTTTCTGTATTTTTTCTATTTCAAAGGTTTTTCACCTAATGACTAATGACTAAATGATTAAATGACTAATGGATAATAATTCCAAAAGGAACTGAACTCTCATCTCAACCTACAAAATAAAGGAGGGAAAAAGGAAAAGCTGTTTGTCATTGAGTGGATTCCAGTTTAACATCTTCGAGTGGATGTTTCAATCACTAGTTGGGATACTGCACATATTTAAACAATATCTTGACAATTAAAAAGCAGGTTTAAGTGCTTTATAAATAATTTTAAACTAATAATATATATATTAATATATGTATTTATTTATTTATTTCTGCATGATTTTCCCTTATTTATTTCCCCACTTATTTATTTCTGTGTTTTCTTTTTACGTTTCTTTATGCACTTCTGTCTCATTACGCAAATGAGGCCACTCAACATGTGTCATGGGGTCAGAGCTTATGGGTCAGAGGTCAGAGGTCATAGATGGACTATATGCTAGCTATATGCTCCAGTCTTCATTCCCGGCTGCGTACAGCGGGTCAATACCCCCCCCACGATATACTATGTCATGTTAAAATTTTGTGTATGAACACATGTTATGTATAAAACATGAATGTCATCAAAGTCATAGTATATCATAAAAATCTCATTAAACATGTCACAGTATAGTATGTTAAAATATCATAGTATAGTACATTAGTATATAGTACATTGACATTTTGACTTTTTTTATTGACTTTTTTCAACATACTACACAGATGACTTTTTTAACAACTTTTTTCGACTTACTATACTATGACTTTTTTGCGACTTTTTCGATATGCTAGACTATGACTTTTTTACAACTTTTTTCGACATACTATACTATGACTTTTTTGCGAATTTTTTCAACATACTACACTGACTTTTAACAACTTTTTTCGACGTGCTATACTATTACTTTTTTACAACTTTTTACGATATGCTATACTATTACTTTTTTTTTTTTAACTTTTTTCGACATACTGTACTAAGACTTTTTTACAACTTTTTTCGACATGCTATACTATTACTTTTTTACAACTTTTTTCGACATGCTATACTATTACTTTTGTACGACTTTTTTCGACATACTGTACTATGACTTTTTTACAACTTTTTTCGATATGCTATACTATGACTTTTTTAACGACTTTTTTCGACATGCTATGCTATGACATTTTTACAACTTTTTTCGACATGCTATACAATGACTTTTTTTTACAACTTTTTACAATATGCTATACTATGACTTTTTTATGACTTTTTTCGACTCACTATACTATGACTTTTTACGACATTTTTCGACATGCTATACTATGACCTTTTTCGACATGCTATACTATGACTTTTTTGCAACGTTTTTCAACATAATATACTATGACCTTTTTTTAACGCCTTTTTTCGACACACTACAGTATGACCTGTTTCGATATACTATTCTATGACTTTTTTACGACTTTTTTGGACATACTATACTATGACTTTTTTTCGACTTTTTTCGACATACTACACTAGGACCTTTTTCGACATTCTATAGTATGACCTGTTTCGACATACTATACTATGACTTTTTTACAACTTTTTAGATCGGTATACTATGACTTTTTTATGACTTTTTTCTATATGCTATACTATAACCTTTTTTTGCAACTTTTTTCGACATGCTATACTATAACTTTTTTATGACTTTTTTCGACTCACTATACTATGACTTTTTTACAACTTTTTTCTATATGCTATACTATAACCTTTTTTTACAACTTTTTTCGACATGCTATACTATGACTTTTTTATGACTTTTTTCAACAAACTACACTGACTTTTTTCGACATACTATACTATGACTTTTTTTCGACTTTTTTTGACATACTATACTATGACTTTTTTTCGACTTTTTTCGACACACTATACTATGACCTGTTTCGACATACTATAATATAACTTTTATTTACAACTTTTTTCGACATACTATACTATGACTTTTAACGACATTTTTCTTCATACTATACTATAACCTTTTTCGACATTCTATAGTATGACCTGTTTCGACATACTATACAATGACTTTTTTACACCTTTTTATGACCTGCTATACTATGACATTTTTCTTTGACTTTTTTCGACATGCTAAACTATGACTTTTCTTTACTTTTTTCAAAAAGTCATAGTATAGCATATCGAAAAAAGAGTCGTAGAATACTATGTTTAAAAAAGTTCTAAAAAACGTCATAGTATAGTATGTCGAAAAAAGTCATGGTATAGTATGTTAAAAAAAAGTAGTTAAAAAAGTCATAATATATCATGTCGAAAAAAGTAATTGTATAATATGTCAAAAAAGTTGTTAAAAAAGTCATATTATAGTATATTGGAAAAGTCATAAAAAAATTCACAGTATAGTTTGTCGAAAAAAGTTGTAAAAAAAGTCATAGTATAGAATGTCGAAAAAAGTCATAGTATAGTATGTAAAAAAAAGTCGTAGTGTAGTATGTCAAAAAAAGTCGTTAAAAAGTAATAGTATAGTATGTCGAAAAAAGTTATAAAAAAGTCGTAAAAAAAGTCATCTTATAGTATGTCCTAAAAAGTCATAGTATAGTATGTAAAAAAAGTTATAAAAAAAGTCATGGTATAGTATGTCAAAAAAAGTCATAAAAAATTCATAGTATAGTATGTTGAAAAAAGTTATAATAAAGTATGACGAAATAAGTCGTAAAAAAGTCATGGTATAGTATGTCAAAAAAAGTCATAGTATAGTATGTCGTAAAAAGTCATAGTATAGTATGTCAAAAAAAGTTGTAAAAAAGTCATAGTATAGTAAGTCAAAAAAAGTTATAAAAAGTCATATTATAGTATGTCAAGAAGTCGTAAAAAAAGTTATAGTATGGTATGTCGAAAAATGTCATAAAAAGGTCACAGTATAGTATGTCGAAAAAAGTCGTAAAAAAGTCATAGTATAGTATGTCGAAAAAAGTCATAAAAAAGACATAGTATAGTATCTCGAAAAAAGTCATAGTATAGTATGACGAAATAAGTCGTAAAAAAGTCATGGTATAGTATGTCAAAAAAAAGTTGTAAAAAAAGTCATAGTATAGTATGTCGAAAAAAGTCATAGTATAGTATGTCCAAAAAAGTCGTAAAAAAAGTCATAGTATAGTATGTCGAAAAAAGTCGTAAAAAAGTCATAGTATAGTATGTCCAAAAAAGTCGTAAAAAAAGTCATAGTATAGTATGTCAAAAAAAGTCGAAAAATAGTCATAGGATAGTATGTCCAAAAAAGTTAGAAAAAAAGTCGTAAAAAAAGTCACAGTATAGCAGGTCGAAAAAAGTCGTAAAAAAGTCACAGTATAGTATGTCGAAAAAAGTCGTAAAATAGTCATAGGATAGTATGTCGAAAAAAGTCGAAAAAAAATCATAGTATAGTATGTCGAAAAAAGTCGCAAAAAAGTCATAGTAAAGTATGACGAAATAAGTCGTAAAAAAAGTCATGGTATAGTATGTCAAAAAAAGTTTAAAAAAAAGTCATAGTATAGTATGTCAAAAAAGTTATAAAAAATCATAGTATAGTATGTCGAAAAAAGTCGCAAAAAACTCATAGTAAAGTATGACGAAATAAGTCGTAAAAAAGTCATAGTATAGTATGTCAAAAAGTCGTAAAAAAGTCTTATTACAGTTTATCGAAATAAGTCGTAAAAAAGTCATAGTATAGTATGTAAAAAAAGTCGTAAAAAAAGTCATAGTATAGTATGACGAAATAAGTCGTAAAAAAAAGTCACAGTATAGCATGTCGAAAAAAGTCATAAAAAAGACATAGTACAGTATGTCAGAAAAAGTTGTAAAAAAAAATTCATAGTATATTATGTCGGAAAGAGTCATAGTATAGTATGTCGAAAAAAGTCATAGTATAATATGTCGGAAAAAGTTGTTAAAAAAGTCATAGTGAAGTATGACGAAAAAAGTTGTTAAAAAAGTCATAGTATAATATGTCGAAAAAAGTTGTTAAAAAAGTCATAGTATAGTACGTCAAAAAAAGTCATAGTATAATATGTCGAAAAAAGTTGTTAAAAAAGTCATAGTATAGTATGTCGAAAAAAGTCATGGGAAAGTATGACGAAATAAGTCGTAAAAAAAGTCATGGTATAGTATGTCAAAAAAAGTTGTAAAAAAAGTCTTAGTATAGTATGTCAAAGAAAGTCGTAAAAAAAGTCACAGTATAGTATATCGAAAAAAGTCGTAAAAATGTCATAGTATAGTATGTCAAAAAAGTTGTTGAAAAAGTCATAGTATAATACGTCGAAAAAGTTGTAAAAAAAGTCATAGTAAAGTATGACGAAAAAAGTTGTAAAAAAAGTCATAGTATAGTATGTCGAAAAAAGTCTCAAAAAAGTCATAATATAGTATGTCAAAAGAAGTTGTAATAAAGACATAGTACAGTATGTCGGGAAAGTTGTAAAAAAAAGTCATGGTATAGTATGTCGAAAAAAGTCATAGTATAGTATGTCGAAAAAAGTCGTAAAAAAAGTCATAGTATAGTATGTCGAAAAAAGTCGTAAAAAAGTCACAGTATAGTATGTCGAAAAAAGTCGTAAAATAGTCATAGGATAGTATGTCGAAAAAAAATCATAGTATAATATGTCGAAAAAAGTCGCAAAAAAGTCATAGTATAGTATGTCAAAAAAAGTCATAGTATAGTATGTCAAAAAGTCGTAAAAAAGTCTTATTACAGTTTATCGAAATAAGTCGTAAAAAAGTCATAATATAGTATGTCGAAAGAAGTTGTAATAAAGACATAGTACTGTATGTCGGAAAAAGTTGTAAAAAAGTCATAGTATAGTATGTCGAAAAAAGTCGTAGTATAGTATTTCGAAAAAAGTCGTAAAAAAGTCATAGTTTAGTATGTCGAAAAACGTTTTAAAAAAAGTCATAGTATAAAATGTCGAAAAAAGTCATAATATAGTATGTCGAAAGAAGTTGTAATAAAGACATAGTACTGTATGTCGGAAAAAGTTGTAAAAAAGTCATAGTATAATATGTCGAAAAAAGTTATAAAAAAAGTCTTAAAAACAGTCATATTATAGTTTATCGAAAAAAGTTGTAAAAAAAATCATAGTATAGTATGTCGAAAAAATTCACAAAAAAGTCAAAGTATAGTATGTCAAAAAAAGTCATAGTATAAAATGTCGAAAAAAGTCATAGTATAGTATGTCGAAAAAAGTCTTAGTAAAGTATGATGAAATAAGTCGTAAAAAATGTCATGGTATAATATGTCAAAAAAAGTTGTAAAAAATCATAGCATAGTATGTCGAAAAAAGTCGCAAAAAAGTCATAGTAAAGTATGACGAAATAAGTCGTAAAAAAAGTCATAGTATAGTATGTCAAAAAAAGTCATAGTATAGTATGTCAAAAAGTCGTAAAAAAGTCTTATTACAGTTTATCGAAATAAGTCGTAAAAAAGTCATAATATAGTATGTCGAAAGAAGTTGTAATAAAGACATAGTACTGTATGTCGGAAAAAGTTGTAAAAAAGTCATAGTATAGTATGTCGAAAAAAGTCGTAGTATAGTATTTCGAAAAAAGTCGTAAAAAAGTCATAGTTTAGTATGTCGAAAAACGTTTTAAAAAAAGTCATAGTATAAAATGTCGAAAAAAGTCATAATATAGTATGTCGAAAGAAGTTGTAATAAAGACATAGTACTGTATGTCGGAAAAAGTTGTAAAAAAGTCATAGTATAATATGTCGAAAAAAGTTATAAAAAAAGTCTTAAAAACAGTCATATTATAGTTTATCGAAAAAAGTTGTAAAAAAAATCATAGTATAGTATGTCGAAAAAATTCACAAAAAAGTCAAAGTATAGTATGTCAAAAAAAGTCATAGTATAAAATGTCGAAAAAAGTCATAGTATAGTATGTCGAAAAAAGTCTTAGTAAAGTATGATGAAATAAGTCGTAAAAAATGTCATGGTATAATATGTCAAAAAAAGTTGTAAAAAATCATAGCATAGTATGTCGAAAAAAGTCGCAAAAAAGTCATAGTAAAGTATGACGAAATAAGTCGTAAAAAAAGTCATAGTATAGTATGTCAAAAAAAGTCATAGTATAGTATGTCAAAAAGTCGTAAAAAAGTCTTATTACAGTTTATCGAAATAAGTCGTAAAAAAGTCATAGTATAGTATGTAAAAAAAGTCATAAAAAAGACAGTACAGTATGTCAGAAAAAGTTGTAAAAAAAATTCATAGTATAGTATGTCGAAAAAAGTCGTAAAATACTCATAGGATAGTATGTCAAAAAAGTCATAGTATAGTATTTCGAAAAAAAGTCGTAAAAAAGTCATAGTATAAAATGTCGAAAAAGTCATAGTATAGTATGTCAAAAAAAGTCATAGTATAATATGTCGAAAAAAGTTGTTAAAAAAGTCATAGTATAGTATGTCGAAAAAAGTCATAGTAAAGTATGACGAAATAAGTCGTAAAAAAAGTCATGGTATAGTATGTCAAAGAAAGTCGTAAAAAAAGTCACAGTATAGTATATCGAAAAAAGTCGTAAAAATGTCATAGTATAGTATGTCAAAAAAGTCATAGTATAGTATGTTGAAAAAAGTCGCAAAAAAGTCATAGTATAATACGTCGAAAAAAGTTGTAAAAAAAGTCATAGTAAAGTATGACGAAAAAAGTCGTAAAAAAAGTCATGGTATAGTATGTCAAAGAAAGTCGTAAAAAAAGTCACAGTATAGTATATCGAAAAAAGTCGTAAAAATGTCATAGTATAAAATGTCGAAAAAAGTTGTAAAAAAAGTCATAGTATTGTATGTCGAAAAAAGTCATAGTAAAGTATGACGAAATAAGTCGTAAAAAAAGTCATAATATAGTATGTCGAAAGAAGTTGTAATAAAGACATAGTACAGTATGTCGTAAAAAGTCGTAAAAAAAGCCACAGTATAGTATGTCGAAAAAAGTCGTATAAATGTCATAGTATAATATGCCGAAAAAAGTCATAGTATAGTATGTCAAAAAAAGTCGTAAAAAAAGTCATAATATAGTATGTCGAAAGAAGTTGTAATAAAGACATAGTACTGTATGTCGGAAAAAGTTGTAAAAAAGTCATAGTATAGTATGTCGAAAAAAGTCGTAGTATAGTATGACGAAATAAGTCGTAAAAAAAGTCATGGTATAGTATGTCAAAAAAAGTCATAGTATAGTATGTCGAAAAAAGTCATAGTATAGTATGTCGAAAAAAGTCATAGTATAGTATGTCGAAAAAAGTCATAGGAAAGTATGACGAAATAAGTCGTAAAAAAAGTCATGGTATAGTATGTCAAAAAAAATCATAGTATAGTATGTCGAAAAAAGTCATAGTATAGTATGTCAAAAAAAGTCGCAAAAAAGTCAAAGTATAGTATGTCGAAAAAAGTCATAGTACAGTATGTCGTAAAAAGTTGTAAAAAAGTCGTAAAAAAAGTCACAGTATAGTATGTCGAAAAAAGTCGTAAAAAAGATCATGGTATAGTATTTCGAAAAAAGTCGCAAAAAAGTCATAGTATAATATGTCGAAAAACGTTGTTAAAAAAGTCATAGAATAAAATGTCGAAAAAAGTCATAGTATAGTATGTCAAAAAAAGTCGTAAAAAAAGTCATAGTATAGTATGTCGAAAAAAGTCATAGTATAGTATGTCAAACAAAGTCATAGTACTGTATGTCGGAAAAAGTTCTAAAAAAGTCATAGTATAGTATGTCGAAAAAAGTTATAAAAAAAGTCTTAAAAACAGTCATATTATAGTTTATTGAAATAAGTCGTAAAAAAGTCATAGTATAGTATGTCAAAAAAAGTCATAGTATAGTATGTCAAAAAAAGTCGTAAAAAAAGTCATAGTACTGTATGTCAGAAAAAGTTGTAAAAAAGTCATAGTATAGTATGTCGAAAAAAGTTATAAAAAAAGTCTTAAAAACAGTCATATAGTTTATCGAAATAAGTCGTAAAAAAGTCATAGTATAGTATGTTAAAAAAGTCATAGTATAAAATGTCGAAAAAAGTCATAGTATAGTATGTCAAAAAAGTCATAGTAAAGTATGACGAAATAAGTCGTAAAAAAAGTCATGGTATAGTATGTCAAAAAAAGTCATAGTATAGTATGTCGAAAAAAGTCATGGTATAGTATGTCAAAAAAAGTCATAGTATAGTATGTCGAAAAAAGTCATAGTATAGTATGTCAAAAAAAGTCGCAAAAAAATCAAAGTATAGTATGTCGAAAAAAGTCATAGTACAGTATGTCGTAAAAAGTTGTAAAAAAGTCGTAAAAAAAGTCACAGTATAGTATGTCGAAAAAAGTCGTAAAAAAGATCATGGTATAGTATTTCGAAAAAAGTCGCAAAAAAGTCATAGTATAATATGTCGAAAAACGTTGTTAAAAAAGTCATAGAATAAAATGTCGAAAAAAGTCATAGTATAGTATGTCAAAAAAAGTCGTAAAAAAAGTCATAGTATAGTATGTCGAAAAAAGTCATAGTATAGTATGTCAAACAAAGTCATAGTACTGTATGTCGGAAAAAGTTCTAAAAAAGTCATAGTATAGTATGTCGAAAAAAGTTATAAAAAAAGTCTTAAAAACAGTCATATTATAGTTTATTGAAATAAGTCGTAAAAAAGTCATAGTATAGTATGTCAAAAAAAGTCATAGTATAGTATGTCAAAAAAAGTCGTAAAAAAAGTCATAGTACTGTATGTCAGAAAAAGTTGTAAAAAAGTCATAGTATAGTATGTCGAAAAAAGTTATAAAAAAAGTCTTAAAAACAGTCATATAGTTTATCGAAATAAGTCGTAAAAAAGTCATAGTATAGTATGTTAAAAAAGTCATAGTATAAAATGTCGAAAAAAGTCATAGTATAGTATGTCAAAAAAGTCATAGTAAAGTATGACGAAATAAGTCGTAAAAAAAGTCATGGTATAGTATGTCAAAAAAAGTCATAGTATAGTATGTTAAAAAAAAGTAGTTAAAAAAAGTCATAATATATCATGTCGAAAAAAGTAATTGTATAATATGTCAAAAAAGTTATTAAAAAAGTCATATTATAGTACATTAAAAAAAGTCGTTAAAAAGTAATAGTATAGTATGTCGAAAAAAGTTCTAAAAAAGTCGTAAAAAAAGTAATCTTATAGTATGTCCTAAAAAGTCATAGTATAGTATGTAAAAAAAGTTATAAAAAAAGTCATGGTATAGTATGTCAAAAAAAGTCATAGTATAGTATGTCGTAAAAAGTCATAGTATAGTATGTCGAAAAAAGTCATAGTAAAGTATGACGAAATAAGTAAAAAAAAAAGTCATGGTATAGTATGTCGACAAAAGTTTTTAAAAAAGTCATAGTGTAGTATGTTGAAAAACGTTTTAAAAAAAGTAATAGTATAAAATGTCGAAAAAAGTCATAGTAAAGTATGACGAAATAAGTCGTAAAAAAAGTCATGGTATAGTATGTCGAAAAAAGTCGCAAAAAAGTCATAGTATAGTATGTCGAAAAACGTTTTAAAAAAAGTCATGGTATAGTATGTCATAAAAAGTCATAGTATAGTATGTCGAAAAAAGTCATAGTATAGTATGTCAAAAAAAGTCGCAAAAAAATCAAAGTATAGTATATCGAAAAAAGTCATAGTACAGTATGTCGTAAAAAGTTGCAAAAAAGTCGTAAAAAAAGTCACAGTATAGTATGTCGAAAAAAGTCATAGTATAGTATGTCAAACAAAGTCATAGTACTGTATGTTGGAAAAAGTTCTAAAAAAGTCATAGTATAGTATGTCAAACAAAGTCATAGTACTGTATGTCGGAAAAAGTTGTAAAAAAGTCATAGTATAGTATGTCGAAAAAAGTTATAAAAAAAGTCTTAAAAACAGTCATATTATAGTTTATCGAAATAAGTCGTAAAAAAGTCATAGTATAGTATGTAAAAAAAGTCGTTAAAAAAGTCATAGTATAAAATGTCGAAAAAAGTCATAGTATAGTATGTCAAAAAAGTCATAGTAAAGTATGACGAAATAAGTCGTAAAAAAAGTCATGGTATAGTATGTCAAAAAAAGTCATAGTATAGTATGTCGAAAAAAGTCATGGTATAGTATGTCAAAAAAAGTCATAGTATAGTATGTCGAAAAAAGTCATAGTATAGTATGTCAAAAAAAGTCGCAAAAAAATCAAAGTATAGTATGTCGAAAAAAGTCATAGTACAGTATGTCGTAAAAAGTTGTAAAAAAGTCGTAAAAAAAGTCACAGTATAGTATGTCGAAAAAAGTCGTAAAAAAAGTCATGGTATAGTATTTTGAAAAAAGTCGCAAAAAAGTCATAGTATAATATGTCGAAAAACGTTGTTAAAAAAGTCATAGTATAGTATGTAAAAAAAGTCATTAAAAAAGTCATAGTATAAAATGTCGAAAAAAGTCATAGTATAGTATGTCAAAAAAAGTCATAGTATAGTATGTCGAAAGAAGTTGTAATAAAGACATAGTACAGTATGTCGGAAAAAGTTGTAAAAAAGTCGTAAAAAAAGTCACAGTATAGTATGTCGAAAAAAGTTATAAAAAAAGTCATAGTATAGTATGTCGAAAAAAGTCGTAAAAAAGTCAGTATAATATGTCAAAAAAAGTTGTTAAAAAAGTCATAGTAAAGTATGACGAAATAAGTCATAAAAATAGTATGTCGAAAAAAGTTATAAAAAAAGTCATAGTGTAGTATGTCGAAAGAAGTTGTAAAAAAGTCGTAAAAAAAGTCATAGTAAAGTACTGCCTTGTATCTTGAGAACTGAATCAGCAGGTCCTGCAGTTGCACTTTTTATTATTTTCTAATAAAAGCTGTATGTATTTGACATTAATTGTTGTTTACTTGTTTATATCCATAATTAATTTATCCCTGATTCCCTCACAAGAACAACTTTGAGGAATCCTGACCTGCTCTGTCCAGTAGCACATATTTATTCACAGTCACACTGACTGAATCTTTGGCAGAAATAAGTTACAGTATTGATTTCAAATCATTGAATCGTATCGTATCGCTCTAGATGAGCCAAATATCCTCCTTGAATCGTATCGGAACCATGGAAAACGTATCGTATCGTTGTAAAACCGCATCGTTACACCCCTAATAATAAGTAATGTTACCTTTGAACAAACGTAGCAGAACTAAGTGGAACCCAACAGAAAAGGGGAAGAGGTTCCCAGCTTGCTCGACGGTTATTGGAGCACAGAGCAGAAAGAGGAAGGACTCTGGAGGTTAAAGGACACAAACAGCATCTGTCTCAAGTGAAAGAATGAATTAGAACAGAGGCAGAAAGTCATTTACATATTTTTAATGAAAATAAACTTGACATGAATCGAACATTGGCAGTTAAAACAGTATATGGTCTTTATCTTTTACAAAATAGTTTTATAAATATCTCCATCCATTAATCTCCTCCAGTTTTGTGTCCTGTAGTGTGACGGACTCCACAGTAACAGCAGCTGTTGACAGTGTAGTCAGTATAAGACTCTGCTAACACGGTACAAAATATATAAATCAACTACTCTGGTCACAAGTTAACGGCCCTAAACTCTGTTTATACATAAATAATATTCCCACAAATGAACTTCATATGATGCCTCTACTTGGCTCGTCCCCGTTGTCCATAAAAAACTGATCAGTTTAACTTAAAATGTGAAAACAACAATTAGAAATGGAACTCGGTTAATATTTCCCTTTACAGCCTTACAGCAGAATAAAATAATAATTATTCAATACAAAACAATACACCAAACACAACATGTGAGGTTTAAATAAAAGAGGCACATTACAGGTCAACACACTGAGGAGGAAGAGGAAGATGAAGGTCAGCTGTCAAAATAAAATCTGCATAGAATCAATATCAGAAATCTCTAATGTAGAGAAGACGACTTTGGAAGACCGTGTGCTGTCTCATATTTAACATAGCTCTTTAGTATTTCATATTTCAGTAACAAAGGAAGCTCTTCAGCTGTTTATTGCCTAAATGTACTTTTCATGTATTTCACAAAGATAACAGTTTATTATAATATATAATATATATCTGCTTTTTATTCACTACTTCAAATTGGAGCAGGAGAGAAAACTTCAACCCAAACCGCCGTCTTTAAAGCGTCCGCGTGTTTAATCCGTCCGCGTCTTTAAACCGTCCGCGTCTTTAAAGCGTCGGCTTCTTTAAAGCGTCCGCGTCTTTATTGCGTCCGCGTCTTTAAAGCGTCCGCGTCTTTAGACCGTCCGCGTCTTTAAAGCGTCCGCGTCTTTAAACCGTCCGCTTCTTTAAAGCGTCCGCGTCTTTAAACCGTCCGCTTCTTTAAAGCGTCCGCGTCTTTAAACCGTCCGCGTCTTTATTGCGTCCGCGTCTTTAAAGCGTCCGCGTCTTTAAAGCGTCCGCGTCTTTAAACTGTCCGCTTCTTTAAAGCGTCCGCGTCTTTAAACCGTCCGCTTCTTTATTGCGTCCGCGTCTTTAAAGCGTACGCGTCTTTAAAGCGTACGCGTCTTTAAATTGTCCGCGTCTTTAAAGCGTCCGCGTCTTTAAAGCGTGGCTAACCGTGGTGATCTAATTCGGTAAGAAGTGACCCGCCGTCGTAGGACTGAAAACCTTGAAGTTACCTCACTAACCCCACATCCTGCTTCGTAGTACAGGCCTCTGACCTCTGACCTCTGACCTCCTGCTCCAACACTCCAGATGAGCCCAAAGTTCCTTTAACACACTAGAGGAAACATCATCAGTGGAAGACGATTGATGTGAAACCTCCAGATGAAGAACAATGTTTTAAATCCTCATCTCTGACTTTCATTCTTCATCTGGAGGATTATTAGCAATAAATACAATTCAGTGACTCGGTCAGTTTTCAATATACAATAATATAATAACAAACTTCACACATTTAACGTAGAAAAATAGTATCGCCGTCGTTACGTAGCGGTAAAATAAAGATTCAGGATTGTGAAGCAAAAAGGCCAAAAAGTGCAAAAACAACAGAGAGAGCCCACAGGAAGTCTCTCCGCCTGTAACCACGGCAACCACTGTTTATAACACAGATCATATGTTCCTGATGGACAAACCTCTGTTTGGTTAAATATCTGTCCCTTTATGACGCAGTAAATGCTGAATAAATCATATTTACTAACGTAGTTCAGGAACAGAAATAAAAGGTCTTTATGGTGGTTGATATTTCACAGTCTGCAGTTACAGCCGGCTCCCTCCAACAAACAGTCTGCATCTACAGCCAGCTCCCTCCAACAAACAGTCTGCATCTACAGCCGGCTCCCTCAACAAACAGTCTGCATCTACAGCCGGCTCCCTCCAACAAACAGTCTGCATCTACAGCCAGCTCCCTCCAACAAACAGTCTGCATCTACAGCCAGCTCCCTCCAACAAACAGTCTGCATCTACAGCCAGCTCCCTCCAACAAACAGTTTGCATCTACAGCCGGCTCCCTCCAACAAACAGTCTGCATCTACAGCCAGCTCCCTCCAACAAACAGTCTGCATCTACAGCCAGCTCCCTCCAACAAACAGTCTGCATCTACAGCCGGCTCCCTCCAACAAACAGTCTGCATCTACAGCCGGCTCCCTCCAACAAACAGGAATAATGTCTTCACAGTCCACCTTAAAAAGTCCTCCCGTCCCAAAAAATATAATGCTGATATATTAAATCCATCAACTACTATCTGTAGTGACTGATTTCCTCTTCTGTTCTTTTAAATTTCCCAGACCAACCAGACCAACGCGTCTCTGCTGCTGCTATGGGACATCAGGCGAGTTCAAGATTCAACGTCCCCCAAATTTGGACAAAAGAAGTCTGCATCCTGCAGGCTGCATGTGGAGCAGCCTTTGGAACAGGCTCGAACAGACCATAATGAACATGGAGTCCTGCAGTGGGACTCTGTGTTGATGTGACCTCAGAGGAGTAAACAGGAAGAGGAAACAGCATGTTTCTAAAGGATGCACAGCTTCTCTGTGACCACCAGAGGGAGCAGCAGTCTGGAGGGACGAGGTGGACGGACGACAACAACAGAGCAAGAAACCAGTGAATCCTTGGATCCAAGGACAGACACCACAGGTGCCCTTAGGCAAGGCACTTCAACATCTCACTGTGTGCTACAGCAAACCCTCCCCTCCATATCAGAGACTGAGAGGGAGTCTCACTGATAGGAGCAGCCAGCTGGACGTCATCAATGAATCCAGACAGGAACCTGACCAGTGAAACCAGTGAAACCAGTGAAACCAGTCCAGAGGACCAGATCTGTAAGGAGGTCCTGGAGACTGAGGTCACCACACTGCTGAATCCATCACCTTAAACTCAGTGCAGCGTCGTCCTGTTGGGTTTATTTCACAACAATGACTGATCGCTGTACATTATCCCGCTTGTTACACGGCTGGGTTGAATACTCAAATCTGATTGGTCAATCACGGCGTTCTATGGTCTGTTATTTCTCCATAGCAGACCGTCGCTACGTGTAACACACTGTAACTACGCATAGCAGACAGGCCGCCGCTACGAGCTCACAGAACAAAGAAAACATTGTTTCCTTTCAGAGAGAAGTGAGTTTGAACCTTCAGTGATTCTCACAGTGCTGTTGAGCCAGGCATCGGTCCCGCTGCTGAACCGTCGATCACAGTGTGTCGTCACTTTGGAGTTTGAGGGAGGACAGAAGGCCGTGTTGCTCTGTGGGCTGCTGTGTTCCGTTGAGCCAGGCACGGCTGTCGTACTACCGTCACAGTGTGGATCAACTTTGGTGTCTGCATCGTGAGCAGAGAGGAGGAACAGCCAGTGTCTTAGTGCCTCTGAGCCAGGCATCAGGAGGACCCGCCCGTCACAGTGTCTTAGTGCCTCTGAGCCAGGCATCAGGAGGACCCGCCCGTCACAGTGTCTTAGTGCCTCTGAGCCAGGCATCAGGAGGACTACGACTGCTGCTGCTGCACCAGCTTCCTGTAGTGAGGCAGGACTTTGCTGTCCGGCAGGTAGAGCGCCATCTCCAGGGCGACCAGGATGGTGAACTCAAACGAGATCAGCTCCTTCCTGCTGATCCTGAAGCGCTCCTCCAACTTCTACAGAGACACAAACACACTCAGACATGAAGCGTCCTCTCTCATATTCCTCTTCTCTTGTCTTATTGTCCTTTAGAATAACGGGTTTCATCTGAGAGGTGTTAAATCCTGTAATCAGTTGTTGGATCAAGTAGCTGGTGGAAACTAAGCCTTAGTAGCTGCAGTCTACGTTCCTATTGCCTCCACACGGTCCTATTTACATTACTGATCAATATGTCAATTATTTATTCTGATTGATTGACATATTAATCGGTAATGTAAATACTTGTGTTACATGTAAAATACCCATATCATCAATATCAACTTACATCGATGAGGTGTTTCACTTCCTGCTTCTTGAGGTCACTGCTGATCTTAGCAGCCAATAGGATGCAAGCAGCCGACACCAACTTCCTGTTAAACAGCAACAGAAATATGAGCTCACAACGAGACAGGATAATTACTGGTGGACGGGGATAGGGTAATTACTGGTGGACCATAGACAGGGTAATTACTGGTGGAGCAGAGACAGGATAATTCCTAGTGGACCGGGGACAGGGTAATTACTGGTGGACCAGAGACAGGATAATTCCTGGTGGAGCAGGGACAGGGTAATTACTGGTGGAGCAGGGACAGGGTAATTACTGGTGGAGCAGGGACAGGGTAATTCCTAGTGGACCGGGGACAGGGTAATTACTGGTGGACCGGGGACAGGGTAATTACTGGTGGACCGGGGACAGGGTAATTACTGGTGGAGCAGAGACAGGATAATTCCTAGTGGACCGGGGACAGGGTAATTACTGGTGGACCGGGGACAGGGTAATTACTGGTGGAGCAGGGACAGGGTAATTACTGGTGGACGGGGACAGGGTAATTACTGGTGGAGCAGGGACAGGGTAATTACTGGTGGACGGGGACAGGGTAATTACTGGTGGACGGGGACAGGGTAAAGTACCTGTTCTGTTTATTGAGTCGACCCTGCAGCACCAACTTCTCAAAGTAGACGAACGCCATGGCGATGGTGACGGGCTGCATGCCGCAGTCCTCCCCGACGACTCTCATCTCTCTCTTCAGACTGCGAGACGGAGACAGTTTTAATAGAAGACATGTGAAATGTAAAGTGTATTATATAAAGAGTCCTCCCAGGTCTCTGGTGGACTCGTTTAGAGGACTCTACCTGCGGATCTTGCTGAGGGTCAGTTTAATGTGAGGAAACTTCTCCTTAAACGTCTCGTTCATGTCTTTCTTCAGATCCGACGGTTTGACGTATTCTATTACCGTCGTCTGGAGGGAAGAGAAGAGAGGAAAGGAGAGAGGAGGGGAGGAGAGAGGAGGGGAGGAGAGGAGAAGAGAGGAAAGGAGAGGAGAGAGGAGTGGAGAGGAGAGGAGAGGAGAGGAGAGGAGAGGAGAGGGGAGAGAGGAGAGAAGAGAGGAGAG